>JAGFMF010011681.1:3042897-3110625 GCA_019455555.1 Galemys pyrenaicus | reverse complement strand
TCCCCCCCCTGGCCGGCAGCAGGGATCGAACTCGTGCTGCAGTGGCTGCGGTTTGCTTCATAGTGCGTTGCTCAACCCACTGCGCCACCAGGGAGGCCCCCATTTCACTTTTTATATTACATTACTGAGCGCCTGGTTTTCTATCCCTGCACTGATGGTGGCTATTTGTGGGATCAGCTGTCATCATTTTTTTATTGCAGGAATTGGCGAAGGGGACAAGATCCCAAAAGATCTCGAAAACAAAGCAGAGAAAGCCTCCCATGTGACTTTTCTCCCCTGAAATTCTCTGTGGCTCCCTGCCTGCCATCAAACTTGGGCTGTGATGTTAATTTTTCCATCTGTTTTGGCTGCAGGTAATTTGGAGACACCGACGTCATCAGGCCATCTGTTCAGTAAAACCGCAGCAATGCTTTCCTCCTGAGTTGTTTATGCCTTGACAGCTACTTTGGGTTATTTTCAATATATACTGGGCAGAGACCGAACTGTGTTTCAAATAGTCTCCTAAGCATTGCTTCAAAGGGTAATGACTGAGGATTAATTCTGTTTGGAATTATTAACAAAAAAGCAGATGTAAATAGAATTGCTAAAACTCATGGTTAATCCTCAGACAAGGGAAAGCGGAGTGGCATCTGAGTGGCCTACACATCCTTCTTCCCAAGCACTTCCTGACAGTCAGTTCATATAATCTTCATTCCAGCTCTGCCCAGGGCTGCTTTGCTGACTATTGAAAAGCTGTTCTCCAAATGAGTGTTCAATACCTTGCGTTTCTTTGCACTTTCCATAGCGATGTGGAATAATCGGATTCAAGCAGCATTTATCAAGCAGCTACTATACACCAGTCGGTGTGGGATGTGAGTGCACAAACAGCAATCACACAATGGCCAGAACCCTTCGGAGCTCACAGTCTGGAAGGAGAAACAGGTGACAGGCACATTAAGAAAAATGGGTTAAGCTCCCCATCACTCTGCAGATTCATTATTCCATGGGAATGGTGACAGTACCTGCTTCTTGTGTTAAATGTAAAACAGAAACACAAGATGTGCCTAATATATGTTAGAGAAGAAGATAGGAGCACTTAAGACTACTATGGAAGAATTCATAAAGCATCACATGGGCACCCGAAAGGAGGAATTAACAGAAGCTGGCAGGAGAAATGGCAAGCATCACACACCCTGTCAGTCCCATAGTCCATCTGTCTATCTGGAGTCCACCTGAAGCTGTGCCAGACCGGACCTTCATTTGCATTCTGACAGCTCCTGACCTCGAGCCCTGAGCCTTTTTGCTCTTTGTTGGAGGAAGACCATTCAATGGCCCTAGCTCCAGTCTTACTCCAGTTCAGAAGGGTAGGGATTTACTGCCCCAGGGCAACCCTCAGTCAAGAGGGAGGGAGAGCAGGTAAATATCCACCTTTCCTAATCTACAGTGGGCCAGTTCCAAGATAGGTTTTACAAACAACAGCAACCCACCAACACACTCACTGGATTTTTTCCCTTCCCCATCTCACTTTCTTCACTCTTTCACTTGCCCAAATCTAGTATCTGTACCTGTGCCCAAGCCCTGCCACAAGATTTGTTTTGAGGATGCTCTATCTTTAAGAAATTAGAGAAGTCTGTGGATGCTTCAGAGTACGGTGCTTAACCCCTCGCGTCACCAGGATGGGGAAGGAAAAGTGGGAGTGGAAGCCAAAAGAAATGGCTTTTGAGAAAGGTTTTGAAAGGGGCGTTCAGCAGTTGTGGGGTGGAAAGGCCTCCAGCAGGCACACGAGGAGGCAAAGGCACGGAGGCCGGAGAGACATCTGGAGTCTGGAATATGCCAGTCGCTGAGCAAGGGCTGGCTGATGGCAGAGGCAGCTGGCAGTGCGGGGAGGTGCTCTAGGGGCTGCCTGAGCAGATCTATGTGCAGAGTGGGTCAGAGATGAAACTGTTCTGCTGCGGCATCATGAAATCAGGGGACCCTTTTCAAGGTCTGCTCCCTCGAGCCCTGCTCTCCAGTTGAGTCATCGCAGGTGTGGTGTTATCAAACAGAAATATGCACCGAGGCCAGGGCTAGTCCTCACAATCCAGGATTCCAGAGGCACCCTGCCTCTCTTGGTGTTTGAGCAAACCGCTCACAGGATAGCATGGTGTTCTCAGCTTTTCAGACAACAACTATTATCTTCTGTGGCCTTGCTAGAAATAAAGATGTGTCTATTTAGTGCAGATTAAACACTAGCTGTGGTTACCTAAAAAAATCACTATCTAAAAAAAGTCAGAAAAAAGGTGATGAGCAGAGATAAAGATGGACTTGCACTAAGAAAAGAACAGTCTCTTGTTTCCCCTGGTCTACAAGTACTTAGAAATGTCAGTTGCCTTTCCTTGCTGATAAAACCCCATCTTTTGTTAGGGGCAATGTGTTCAACCACAAGTGATGACTCTTGACTGATTTAACTGTGACAATTCCTTCTCCTTATGACTCATCCTGAGCAGCTTCAAGTTGCCATGTGAACAGTTCCAGCCAATGAAATGTAAGAGAAAGCTCCCTGGTAGGGAGCGGGGAGGGAGAGGAAACTCATGGGGGGAATTCTAGGAAGGTTTTTGCTTTCCTGATTAAAAAAAAAAAAAAAAGACAGAATAGGCTCTCACCATTCCATCCTCCTTTCTTATGGCTGACTTAATAAACGCAGATGTGATGCCTGGAGCTGCAGCAGGCATCTTGCCACCACGAAACGGTCAACAACACACTAAGGATGACAGCGGACAGAAAGAGCGCCTGCATTAAGCAGTACCCTGGGCTGCTCTATGTGTAGCATCTGTTACAGAGGAAAAGAAACTTCAATGGTTAAGCAATTTATGACTGACTTTTCTGCTACTTTTCGCCTAGAATAGTATCTGCCAAGTTAAAGCTCTAGTCTTTTTAAAAAAATAGTATATTTGACTCTGTGATGACTAATTAGAAGCATCATTAGATAATATATCTTGGTTAATTAAAATTTAACTAACTTTTGAGAAGACCCACAGATCAAAGTTTATTAAGCTGCAGAGTATGGTAAACAGTTGATCAATTAGGCAAGCAGGAAGAACTGAATGTTGAAGGGCTGTACTATCGGCACAGGACTGCACAATTTGGTTGCTAAGAAGTTAACTCTTAGCTATTCAAAGATTATACTGTGTGTATATAAGCATGGTCATATTTTCCTACATAAAACATAAAGTTTTTTTGCACCTTGCTTTTTAGCAGTCAAGAGTACATCCTGATTATTGCCCCATATCAATTCAGCAAATTTCCTCAAACTTTCTTACACTTGCATGGAATGCCACTGTGTAACTATTGTATGGTCTATTTAGTGACTCTCTTACAGAGGGGTACTATGCACTGAATCATCACTCCCCAAATTCGTCAGCTGCAGCCTTAACAACAGGCACCTTAACCACCAATAGGAGGTAACTATGTTATATTTAATTAAGTTTAAGTAAGATCATAAGGGTGGGGCCTATTTAGTACCACTGGTGCCGTCATAACAAGAGAGACACTAGAGATGTGAGCGCACAGAGAGAAGACCACGAAGGACAAGCAAGCGTGTGCGACTGGGAGCTGAGCTACTGACAATCCCCTCAAAATGCCACAGTCAAGAGGGCTGTACCCTGGACCTCCAGCCCTCCACTTGGGAAGCCCTCACTGCCTCCCCAAGCAGTTCTTGCAACTATCCTCAGCCAACAATGCTCCCACTCCCAGGGGTGGCTTGACCCGAGGCTGCCAGCTCCCCTGCAGCTCCTTGGGAGGTGAGGCGAGCGTTCATGCTTGTAGTGGTGAGGGGAAGAAAACTGCACAGTTCTGCCACAGCAGTTTTCAAATGAACACTCGCTCCACAGTTTACTATCCCACCTCCCACGCTCGCTCACTCTACCTGGTGACTCCAGGCTTCCAGCATTCCTGGCCTCCTGGGGGAGCAGGGCTCCAGGCTGAGCTGCAGTCTCCTGAAGCAGTGGTGCTTCCTCCATATGTTCACCTGTCAGTGTGCTCCCGTTTGCCGTCTGCCACACAGACATTGGTTAATAAAGCTCATGTAATAATCACCCTGCTCCCACTCTCCGCACTGCTGGGGGGATATTTCCTTTGAAACGGCTGTGTCATCATTTTAATGGGATTTGGAGAGAGCATGGAGAGAACATGGCAGGTGGTCCCCTCACCTTGACCTGGAAACCTACCAAAACATTATTCCAACCCAGTGCGGTGTCAAGGGTACGCTCCACTGGGTGGAGAGGCTGGAAACTAGAGCCCTTCTTCTGATCCCCTCACCGTCTACATCACCAAGTTCTTACAGGCTTTTCCCCATCGGTTCTTTACAGCTCCAATACCGAGATCTTTCTTCAAGGAGCCCTGTCCCACAGAGCTGACACTCACCAGTTGATTCTGTGGGCCTAATCCCTGACAGTCCTCCAGTCACCCCAATGCATCCCAACTGAACATGTCTGCCACCTTCTTCCCATTGTCCAAGGACCTTTAAAGATTTCAAACAGGAAGAAAATCAGAAGCAAATTATTCAGTGAGAATTGAGGAGTCTCAAAATGATATAAAACCCTTCCGCCCCTCTCTGCTAACAGCAGTGGATGCGGTTCTTTGCTGAAACCTGCCCTTTCTAGGAATGTGGAGACACTGACAAGGCTTAGGTAAAAACATAAGGTCAGGGAAGCAGCAGAAGCAGAGCTTACTGGTGCTGCCAGAATGGTGTGAATATATTCGCTCATCCAAAGAGATGCTACTGGGGACCCAAGGACACTTAAAACACAGTCCTTGCTGTCCAGGAACCTACTGTCTCATCAATCAGATCTGCAAGTGTGGAGCCAAATTGGAGAAGAGCAGTCAAATGTTTGCTGCTCCAGATACATGGGAGGCTGTGTGAGATTTCACTTGGTGGAGAATGTAGCCTACAGGGATGCAATCTGTTATTGCCAACAAAATGCCAAAAACTGGGGTGAAAGATGTAGCTCTCATCATGAAGGAGTCTTTGGAGCATATGGCACAGAGATGAACCAGCTCACAGGGAAGGAAGTGTGCCAGTAGGCCTGCCAAGGTGAGTCAGGAAGAATGAATGTAGAGCGTCAAGGCCAGCCTCTCAGTTCACCTTGCACCATCACCTGACCAGGAGAAGCCTGCTGAGGCCAGGCAAGGCTGGCACAGCCCAATACAGAATATTTGTCTGGAGTTGAGCCACTCCTGTAACAGCAAGTAAAAGGATTAGGTATGGTTTATTTAGGTCAGTTTTGGCATTCACTGTAGATATCTCTAGCTGCATAATAAACTTCCCCAAAATGCAGCCACTAAGGAAACAACCATGTTATTTACATATCGTGATTTTGAGAATAAGACTCAACTGGGAAATTCTCCCTCTCAGTATGTCCTCAACTGAGACCACGTGGTGAGTTCAGAGGTAGCATTCGGTTGTTACAGGGGCTGGTCTCACATCAGGGGGTGGTAGAAGAGACGGCTGTGTTCAGCTGGACTAGTGCCTATAGTGTCCCTCAGCGACTGTCTAGCACTGCAGCATTGGGGTCACTGGGGTCCTTCCACAAAGGCACAGGGCTCAAGAGAAGGATTTGTAAGAGAAGTGGAAGCTTCTATCTTAAGGTCTGAGCTGGGAAACCAGACCCCATCTTCAGACACAAGCTCCCTGGGCTCAAGAGGGAAGGAATATAGTCCCCACTTCTTGGCAGAGTGTCAAAGAACCTGTGGTCGCCTCTGTCCCATCACAGCATTATAAAGAGACGGGCGGATACTACCCTAAACTACCTAAAGGGTGACTAGAGATCTGACCTTCCCAGGACTTAGGTATTCCCTGGGACTTTTGGGGTTAATGCTGAGATCATTTCAGATGGACACCGTCAATAGGGCACCTTACTTACTCAGCCTCGTTCCTGATTCACCCTCGCCTTGCTAGCGGTATAGTTCAAGAAGACAGTCTGAGATGGCTTTCTGAAATTGCAATTGGAAAGTATTTGCAATTAAGGAGGGAAAAATGCAACACAGTAGAAAATGGAGGCTAAGACAGATATGCCCCGCCAGTCATTGTCAGAACTTGTCCTTTTGTAGCATTCTGTGTGCACACAGTTCTATCATTCTACATGGCTTACATATTGTTTGCTTTTTCCCTTACCCCTCCTTAGCCAAGTATCTAGGGCTGGAGGACTATCTGAACGTAGCAGAAAATACAGCTTCAAGTTCCTCCTTTATCACATCTATTGGTAATGAACTTTGGCTAAATCCCTGAACCATTCTGAATTCTAGTTCCCTCATCTCAAAAGCAGAGATGATAGTACCAGTTTTCTGATGGTGGGTGGACAAGTCAAATGAAAAATTACATGTTTATCCAACATTTTTATCAATGACTTGGATGCAAGCCCTGATGGCAGAGGCCATGTGAAGTTCCGGAGGGAGAACTGATCCACCAGATAATGCTCAAATTCCAAAAATACTTAGTAGGCTGGAATGATGGAATACATTTAATGAGATGAAGTCTAACAGAGAAAATTTAAATTTCTGAGCTTTGACCTAAAAAAACACCCTCGACTCAAGAACAAGATGAGGAACAGAAATTAGCAGCGGCACATGTGAAATGACTTGGGAGTTTTCGTTGACCGTAGGCTGCATGTGAGTCATCGGTGCCATATGACCACTAAAAAAACAGAATAATAAAGCCCAGGAAGCCTCAGATTAATTAAAAGGAGTCCATATCTAGATCAGGAGGAGTGCTCACTCTTTCTAATCTGGAATGGAGAACCACATCTGGAGTATATATTCACCTGGGCATCCCAACAATTTAAAGTGGTTAACCAAGGGGGAAATAAAAAACCACAACTAATGTCTGTTCAGAGAATAATTACACTATTGATAGCTCGAGTGAGAGTTCAAACTAGAGTCCTTTTCCCAAAGTACCAAATAGACTTTCCTAAATGCACTAGAAGTAATATAATCATGTGGCCACAAGTACAGATCATCAAGGTCAAAGTTTGAGTCTCAGGGAAATCACTTTAATTTATGGTAGAGGAATATTGGTTACTACAGAACTGTGTCCACAATGCTGTCCAGATGGTGGCACTTCCCTTGGGCAGGGCATAGAAAGAGGGCTCTTGACACCAGTGGCAGATTGTATTTTCCAAGCTACGACACAAATATACAAGCCAATCCCATCTGCAAAGTGTGCACTGCCTTGTCTCCATCCAGGTACAAATTTGTCAATAGTTTCTTTCCTTGAATCTGGGCAGGTATTTATAGCTCTCTTGCTCAGTACAGAAAATGAACCATGTAACTTCTGTAGTTGGGTCAGAAAAAGTTTACATCTGTTTGGCTCCCTCTTTTTGGTAGTCTGCCACTGGAACTTAGTCACCACGCAGTAAAGAAGTCAACCAGCCACACAGAAAGACCACATGTAAATGATCTAGCTACCATTTAAGTCTTCCCAAACATAAATAGTTCTCCAAGCTAACAGGCAGCCTCAACCGCTATACATTTGAATGAGTGAAGCTCAAGATAATTCCATCTGTCATCCTTTAAGACTTTTCAGCTGAAGCCCCAGACATTATAAGTGGAGGACAAACAATTCTACTGGGTTCCTGACCTAGAGAACAAATGAGTATATAACGGTATTTTTTATGCTACTATGCTTTAGGACAAAACAACCAAAGTAACTTTAATGGGGGGGGGGGTCTACCCAAGGACTGCTGTTGTGCCCTACTAGGAGGAAGGGGGGGGGGGGTCTACCCAAGGACTGCTGTTGTGCCCTACTAGGAGGAAGGGGAAAGAAGCCTGAGTAAAGAGGTGGAAATGGAAGGATGGAGTCAGGGTAGCAAGAGAAAAGAAAGGATGTCGAGAGAGTAAGGAGCAATGTAAGTGACTGGGGGGTCCAGAAATTAAATCTCAGAACTGGGGAACTTTAGGCATGCAGTGAGTAGGTATACATTAAAAGCCTGCTTTGCCTTGCAAAACAACAACAAAAAAAAAAAAAAAAAAAAACAGCTCCAGATCAGAACAGTAGAGATTATCTTAGAAGGCAGTAGGTAGGCTTCAGCACATAATGTTAAAAAGATAAGAGAGTGGCTGGGTAGGTAAGGACCTTTAATGTTTAATCCTGACATTCTGTGAAGAAGTTTTTAGAAAAGTGTAAAACGCTGCAGATGGTATGCATTATCATTAATGCATAACCTAAGGGCCCAATAACAAGAGGCTTAATAGAAACTGGTGGGTAATTAAGAGTCCAGGCAAGAAGTGGAATTATTCTGGTGGCAAGATAAACTCACATTACTCCATCAAGCCTGCTCTAATCTTCAGTCACAAATTAGATTCTGGGCCTTAAGGTATAAGCGTCTAACAAAGATGAGGAGAAATGGGGAAGAATGGAATCTATGTGGGAAGCAGCATTTAGCCATGGGGAAGAGGTAACCCCAATACCTGAAGCCACATTATCTATTTGTAAACATAATTCCTGGGGAATCAGGATAAAGACAACCAGCATAAATTATCTGTTCCTGCCCTACATTCCTCAAATAGTTCATCTTAACTCTATTGATTCATTTTATTGCAGTAACTTTTAATTATATGTTCAACTGAACTGGCTTTTAAACTCCTATGGTCAGATATCAGGTATCTTCATGTCCCAAGTGGTTCACAATATACCTGAAAGGGAACAAGAACTCAATAACTGTTTGATGAATGAGTAGACAGAAGGAACGGCTGGCAGGCTGACTGGATGGGTGGATAGACAGTAACTCCTTCAGGATTTTGAACACTGCCAAGTCAGTCACCCATTTGTGGGTGGCACTACTCTTCTGGCCCTTAGAAGCTTTGACCCAGAAGCTTTGAAGATGGATAGGTGAGCTATCGAAGTAAGTATGAATCATACCAGTCATCACCTCCCTCAAATTAGTCTATAAATTTCCTTGGTCCCATCTATCAAGCATATTGTTTACTTATCACAAGTATTCAGTGAGCACCAAGTTCCTGTATTAGGCACTGGAGATAAAGATATATAAAGCTATCCTGACCTTTCATAATCAAAGAATCAACAGTTTACGGTTTTATATGTGCAATGATGGTGTTAGAACAGGGCATGCAAGAGCATTATAAGAACAGATATGATGATCTAGGGGCGGTCAGGAAAGGTTTCCCATGGGAAATGATACAGAAGTTGAAACCTTAAGTGTATATGTGAGCCAGACAAAATGATGGGGATGAGTCTTCCAGGCAGAAAGAAGAAAGAGCAAATGCAAAAGTCCAGAAACAATCTAAATCTGTAGGAGTTTCAGAAAGTAAGAGACATTCTATGGAGCAAGAGCTTTTGCCATAAACAAGAGTCAAGGGCCTCCCTGGTGGCACAGTGGGTTGAGCTATGTACCATGAAGCATCCGCTGCACAGCAGTGTAAGTTTGATCCCTGGCCAGGGAGGGGACCCACATGGTGCAGCAGACCTCTCCTGCTTTGCCTGCTGCTCCCCTCAGCAGTATATTTTGGTCGATCTCCCTGTTCTGCTCCCCACTCTGCCTATGGTGAATCCTCTCGCCTCCCGTGCCTCTGACCTGTACCCCAACTCTTGTATGTATACATGAATGAACAAATCTTTAAAAAAAAAAACAACAGAGTTAAGACACCATGGCAGATTCCTTTATACTGAAACTAAAAAAAAGGTCTGTTCATTAAAAAGTCTTTTTGTTGCCCTGACAAAACCAAAATGGTCAGCTCCTGGTGAGCCAGGGTACATTTCTCATCTTGATGACCACAGAGGGCCAGCTTTCTTGCACAGACAACTGCTCCACATATAATGTACATGTAACACTTTCCTTGACAAGGGGGCAAATCCCCCTTTTGTCTACAGCACCCTGTGTTTCAGGTGGTGAGACAGAGGGGAACTTCCTTGTGGTATTTTGTAGTACTATAGCAACTCTGTATTTTGTAGGCCTCTGGGTACCTCTAAAGGCTGTGTGCTACATGTCTTTGCTCACTTTTGACTGCTCTGAGAGATAGACCCTAAGACCAGCAGTTGGAAACTAGTAGCTTTTGGAAAGGTGATCCCAAGAAGCAATGGGGAGGGGAAGCAAGACAGGCAAGGGAAGGAAGCCAATAAATGGGGTGTTATCAAGTTTACTGCTATGAGGACCTGGGGCTGAATCTTTGAGGGAATAGTGTAGAAAACAGCTCAGAGTTGACCCACCCAAGAAGATGGGGTGCTTGTTTATCAATTCTCACCTCTCCTCAGTTGAGGCTGCTTCTAAGGTTAACTCCTAGCATTTCTGGCCTGCTTTACCTACAGCCAGGAGAAAGGAGAATCTGAGGCAAGGCAGCTAGTCCTTTACCTCAAGGCAAGGGGAGGGCTGAGGGGCTACAGGCAGGTACTGGCAGCATCTACCACTGGCTCCCTCCCATATAGGTTCTAGACTCTGCTTATGCAGCTCAGGAACAAAGAGGATCAGGCCCCTGGGTTCTCAAACTTCCTGATGTCAAGGAGGTTGAGGATAACCCTTTTTACCTTCACTATTCTGATTTACTCAGATACTAAAGAAGTTATACAATTCTTATTTTTTAAGTTTTATTCTATCACTTCCTGCCATACTCATATCTCAGTTAATTTTTCACCTTATGTATTGCTATAAATTTATTTTAATTAAAATATTATGCATTAAAGTTCTTTCACTCTTGTGAGGTTCTCTCAGTCTTCCATGTCAGAGAATTGAAGAGACTCAGAGGTCCAAGACAAACTGAGGCTCTAGGTACTAGAAATCACTAACGTGATATCCCCCAGCTGCATCAAAACAGATCTACAGTGAGAATCTAAGTGTCTAGGCTTCTACTTCAGAGGTTGACAAACTTTGACTCTTGGGTCAAATCCAGTCCACTGCCAACTTTTATTAGGGCATCCATTCACATATTACAAACAGCCTCTTTCTCACTACTGTAGCAGATCTGAGCAGCTCCAATAGAGATGGTATTGTCTACGAAGTCAGAAAGTTTATTTACTACACGGTCCTTCACAGAAAATATTTGCTCTGCTGTAGGCCACAGCTTAGTCTGTTTCCCCCCAATTCCTAACTTAAACTATAGAGACACCTCATCTCACAAACAGTCCCTTATTTAGACTTCAAAGGAACCCAGGAGAGCATGTGTATTTCCCCATTTTATTTTTTTTAATTTTTTTTTTAATATTTATTCATTTATGCATACAAGCACTGGGGTACAGGACAGAGGTATGGGGCGGGGTGAGAGAATTCACCACAGAGAGCAGGGAGCAGAACAGGCAGATCAACAGAAGTACAATGCCTAGGGGAGCAGCAGGCACAGCAGGAGAGGTCTGCTGCACCATGTGGGTTCCCTCCCTGGCCGGCAGCTGCAGTGGCTGCGGTCTGCCTCATAGTGCCTTGCTTAACCCATTGCACCACCAGAGGAGGCCCTTTCCCCATTTTATAGATGAGAAAATTAAGGCAGAAAGAGGTTAAGTGACTTGCTCAGGATTATTCAGCCAGTTAAAAGGCAAAGACAAGGCTCAAACCCACGCCTTCTGATTTTAAGTCTACGTGCTGCTTCCATTCAGCTTCTGTTCTCTTGGGCTACATCATGTCTATCTGCAGTTTAAATCCTCAAGGCCCATTCATTCAGGCAAAAACCTCCCTCGAATAGATGCATAGCTTTTGTATGACATGAGTAATCTTAGCCATATATTTTCATGTTTTTCTTGTTGCCTTCAACCAAAATAACATATAGCTCTCATGCAAGATAAATGATAAGAACTCAGGAACAAAGCCATAAATTCTGATACTGTAGGTGGTTGTTTTTTTATTAACTATAATTTACTGAAGTATAAATATAAGCCTTTCGGGTTCAGAGGAAGATTTATTTGTAGCACACCCCCTTAGAACTAGGTCTTAATGGCTAAAGAAATAAGTCTAGAAGGATTCAGCACACCCAGGTGTGCCCATTCCAAGTACAGCATTTTGTCAGCAACAGTCCACGGGTCCACATGGCTCAGATAGTTGTCTGGCAAATATATCCAGGAATAAAAGAAAAGAATTACAAAAATTGTTCACACACTTGTTTGGAAGTATGTATGTAGGAGATTAATATCAGGAATCACTATTAAACAAAAGATGTTGTCATCCCCTCATTATTCATTTGCAGCCAGTTCTAATTATTTAACCATTTAAACCATAAATCTAAAGTATTTTTTTAAAGATTTATTTATTTATGCATACAAGCACTGGGGTACAGGCCAGAGGTGTGGGGGGTGAGAGGATTCACCACAGAGGGCGGGGAGCAGAACAGGCAGATCAACGGAAGTACACTGCTGAGGGGAGCAGTGGGCACAGCAGGAGAGGTCTGCTGTGCCATGTGGGTCCCCCCCCTGGCCGGCAGCAGGGATCGAACTCGTGCTGCAGTCTGCTTCATAGTGCATTGCTTAACCCACTGCGCCACCAGGGAGGCCCAAATCTAAAGTATTTTATGATGAACAATGGTCTTCTAGATGCTGTATACATTTAGGTTAAAACTGACAAATTAAACTATGACACCACACATGACTTAGCCGTGCAAATGTGTCAACTGCTCTATACCACGTGGAGTGAGAGAAGTCCAGGGCTTCCCCCACCCTGCCTCTGCTCCCCCAGGTTCATGTCTGTCCTTGTTTAACTCCAACTATCCACCCACTCAGCTATTCACTCAAGCTTTTATGTATGTCTTGAGTAATCTTTGGGGTCTGCTTACATTTTCTTGTTGCCTCCAACCCAACACAAAGATAACTCTGGCACAAAATAAACAGCAAGAATCCAAGATCACACTTATCACAGCGATATGAAGTCCCCAGCATCTTTTCTAGGTGCTCTCTCTAGATGCTCTGTGTATTGCACCTCTGGGGCCAGTAACCAACAGCCCTAGAGAGGTACCGGTCTACTCTTAGAAAATGACATCCCCTTCTTGATTTTCCAAAGCATGTTGGTTTTCTTTTGTATGTTCCTTGTGATTTCCTCTCTCATGCTCTCAGAGTCCATATTTCCCTCTGCAAAGCAGAACTGAGCTTTCAATCTAGGATTCTTAAGGAGACTTTGATTCCCTTGAGAAGGTCTGCCTGCCCGAATGCTGGTTCCCTCCTTTGCCTGGCCTTAGGAACAGCAGTATTTTTCAAGACTCACTCTTGTATTCCAAGCACTCTGCCTACTTTTGGGTGGTACCTGCCAAGATGACAGGAAGCATCAATTCCTCCTTGGCATCCACATAAGTCTCCCCACTGGGCAGAAACACCAGAGCCGTGGCATTGCTGCATCTTAGGACCCGGGACCCACTTAGTTGATTGCATTCCTATTTGATCATATCACACTGAATTATCAACTGTCAGAACAGCCCTTGATTGACATTTACCTGAAGGCCTAGTTGTTATCCCCATGAATCCAAACTTCACTTAAAGCTGCTAAGATCAGGTCCACAGGCATTTCTCTTAACTAGAAGAGTTAGTGCCTATTTTAAACAAGACCAATCCCATGTGAAGTGTTAATTGTTAACATACACTGTGAAGTAGCATTTTTAAATGGGTAGAAATTTAGCCTTTACTCCTGGTTAATGTTTAGACTTTGATGACTAAATTTCTCTAAAGAATAAATTATTTTGGGAAGACTTTGGGAATAGAACTGGCTTCTATTCAGATTAAAGTTTGTCACCATCATACATTTTGTTTCCACACCCTTTCATCTCCTGCTTTTAGCTCCAAGATTTGTTAATTCTGTATGTCAAAGATGGGAGGTGCCAACACTGATGAGGACAGTGAGACACTGGGGAAAAGACAGGAACCTCTGACCTCGAGGAAACAGAGAACAGGCAAACATCACTCTAAATACTTGGAAAGAAAATGTCCCATTTTTTTGGTTTCAGGGAATTAAAGGAAAATATTAAAAATGATAAACTTTTAAAATATAAAACATGCCTTATTAAAATATTGGACAGCTATCAAAAATATACTGCAGTTTGAGGAACCTGTAACATATGTGATGATTCTGTTTCCTTGTCCATCTAAGTCTCACACCCCAAAAAAAGTGAGAACCACAGCTTTTAAAACAACTTAAATTCCTAAATTAAGATATTCTGTAAGTTCCTGGGCTATTACTGGAGTTCGGGGTATTCCAAAGATCGGCTTCCTTCCTCCTGGCCTCGCTCCTCCATGTTGATGCTAGCTGCTGATATTTAAAGATCAGGGAAACAAGAGATAATGCCATTTTCCCTCTGCTGTATTGAAAAAAAAAAAGAACTGCTGAATTCAAAGTGACTACTACTCACAGCCCCAACGTGTGACTGACACTTTTTTTTTTAAGTTATTTTTTCCTTCAAAACAAAAGTGACAATCCCTGCATAAAATAAAATAAATCTCCATCAACCAGAAATCAAATACTAGAATTTTTTGGCAAACTACTTTTGGGAGAAAGAGGCAATTGAGAAGAAGAAAAAAAAAAAAACAAGCTCATATTAAACATGTTTGTTTAAAGTAACTTTCCCAACTATATCCCAGAATTAGACCGACTCATGCAACCTGTGGTTTTGGCCAGACCTGATTCACGGTTATAATGTTGACCCTCAGGCATGTGAAGACTCTGACCATCGAAGGAAAGATAAATATTGTTGGATGTGCTGTCCTGACTAAGGCGAGAACTGAGACCAGACTATTTCAGAAGGATTTTCAACTTTAGTTGCCAAACCCTTCTATTTAGCCAACTGATTAAAGAAACTAGAACCCAGATTCCTCCAGCATTCTAGCTAAATTTTTACTACATCTGTAAAATAAGAACATTCCATTAGAAGGTCCGTTCATTTATTTAGTAAAGGCTTAGCAAGTGCCTTTTCTTTGCAATATGCTGTCTTGGGTGTTGAAAATAAAGTCATGAACAAGACAAAGTCCCTGTACTCGTATGACATATAGGTTAGGAGGGGAGATAAGACACAAAGCAAATAATTACATAAATAATTTGTAATCATATTTACAAATTATTTGTGGCAGGTGAAACAAAAAAATACAAGGTACATGAGAAATTATCGTGGGGACAGAGACGACTCCTGAATCTCACCAATGAGCACAGAGCTGCTGAGTTGGGAGGAGCCAGTCCATAGAGAAAATGGAAGTAGGGAAACAGCTGAAACAGCACAGATTAACCAGGGATGATGAGCAAGTCCTGAATAGATCAATCAGGGCCCTGCTGATCATAATGACGAGTTCATACTTTGGCCAAATGGTCATGGTAAGACATCTATTTATCTCCCATATCTATTAAACCTTTCTTTCCAGAATCTAGCCAGACACACAGCTGCCCAAAATAAAGACTACATTTCCTAAACTCCCTTGTGTCTGACTCTGACCAATGAGGTGTAAGTAGAAATGGGAGAAGCAACTTCCAGGAAGTGTCTCTCTTCCCATGTTAGCAGGAGAGTGAATAACCACCTTGGACCATGAAGATGGAAACTACAGACTGAGGATAGCAGTGCCACGGGTGAAGGAAACCCAAGGAGGACCTGTCATCTGGAGAGACCACTAGTCCTGAATGGATACCTCTGGGCTTCTACTGTGTGATAAATCATGCTGAAATACCCCTCTGTTCAAGTCACTCTTGCTTTAGACTTCCTGTCAGTCTGCTGAGCATTTGCTTAATTGACACAGAATTCATTTCTTAAAAATAGTTTATAGAAAGGTCTTTATTGATGAGATTATGGTTTCTTAAGTCCTCCAATTTCTATGACTTTTAAGACTTTACCTAAATATTTAAGATAAGATATACAACTGGACCAAAATTTTTATTTACTGAGTTGTTCATCCATTCACTTAGTCATTTGGCACCTACTATGTATATGCAAAGCACTGTCTTAGATGTTGTACAGAAGCTTGATGCCTATGCGACAAGAACTTTTAATTGGGAAATAAAGGAAGTGGTCACTAGCAAGATGCAGATGACCAAAGAAGGCTGTTAAGGGAAACTGACATTAGGAACATTAGATTCAAAGAGATATTAAAACTGTCACATGCTGAGTCTTAATGGCAGCTTATAAAACTTTGTATAGCCTAGTCTTATAAAATGCCTTTGCATCAATTTAGAAACTCCCTAAACTAATACTCTGAGACATGAAATTTCAGAATAGCAGGAAACTTTAGAAACTATTTTTCCAATTCAATAATTAATAGGCTTTGTTGACCTGAGCAGACTGAGGCAAAGCAAAACAACAAAGATCATTTCCTCCTTTGAAACAAGGATTAATAGAGAAAACTCAGCCAAAACACTGAGCTTCAAGTACCTGCTGATGAAATCCATGTTATCACTGTCATTACCAAAGCCAGTTCTTGATCATGTGTTTCTCAAATTTGCTATGCTCTTACCTAAGAACTAATACTACAAATTTACGGGAGAGAAAACTGATCCCATGTTTAGGAGTACAGCTGAAGAGCCAAAGCCTCAGCAAACAATTCTTTACGACCACTTCCGAGCACACCCCAGCTGAAGGAAGAAGCACACGGAGACGGCACCTAGCTGTCTTGGGAGGTTTTAGAGGGGAGGGATGGACTATTACTGAGCACGTCTGCGAGGGCTGGTTAAGGCACATTATGTAGGAGAGCCTGCTTGCTCTTTATAGCAATTCTGTGAGGTGTGAATACTATCTCCTTTTTATAGGCAAGGAAACTGAGACGGAAGGAAAGATGTTCGGCCCAGGTCAGGCAACCAGGGCACAATGAGGCTGCCAACCCGATGTGTTCTGCCCATTATGCCCAGAAAGTGCAGTACTGTGAGACAGTGTCTCACAGTGTTAGCAGATGGTATCCAAGGGAATTTCCCTTGTAAAACCTAAGCCATGGTTCTCCACCTAGTAGTCAACAGATTCATTTCTGAGCTCTGGGAGTACATTCCAGTCCCAGTAACAGTAAAATCTTCTCTTTGTATTAAATTGATAAATTTTGCACCATAAACCAACTATCATTTTGGCTATTCTTCATGTAATTTGGAAATACTTAAGATATATGGAAACGGGGGCCTCCCTGGTGGCCTAAGGGTTAAGTCTCAGGGCTGTCACCCCCCAGAGCCTAAGTTCTATCTCTAGTCATGGAGCTAATGCACATATGATACCAGAGACCTCTCCTGTCTTGCCTGATGCTCCCCTCAGAGGTGTATTTCAGTAGATCTGCCCGTTCTATTCCCCACTCTGTCGCTGGTGACTCCTCTCACCCCCCTTCCACACACCTCTGGCCTACATTATAATTCTTTTATACACACCCAAAAAAAATTTTAAAAAAGATATGTGGAAACTGGGACTTTCCAACACAATGATAGCAACCTTTTATGAGAAAATGATGAAAATGAGAAAAACTGACAATATCAGCACACTTGGGTTGGTGACTCTGATGATTGCTGTTTCGCTTGTGTAAGTCTGGAGGCAAGTATTTAAGCTCAGGAATAACTCTGCTTCATGAAATTTTCAGGGACATAAGATTCTCCTAGGTCAGTACTCAGTCATCCCTATGATGGAGCCCTTGTTTCACAGCCCAGGATAGGAGCCAGGGCAACAACAGACACAGCAACTACATACCAGGCAGCATGTCAAAAGAAAAACAAAAACAGAAGTAGCACTTGTTGGCTATGTTTTATGGGACACTGTCACAAATGCTGTGTAATACTTGAACTTAGGTCTCACTGACCAGAACTTAGTCATTGTGTCAAATGTTCTGCAACAGTGCTATGAAACATAGATTTTATTCTGGGCAGACAAATTCTCAGCTAAAAGTCTGAGACTTTATTATGATGGAAGATGTGGAAAATAGATGTTGGCAAAAACCAGCAGTAGGGCCTCCCTGGTGGCGCAGTGGGTTAAGCAACACACTATGAAGCAAACCTCAGCCACTGTGCACGAGTTCAATCCCTTCCACCAGCCAGGGAGGGGACCCACACGGTGCAGCAGACTTCTCCTGCTGTGCCCACTGCTCCCCTCAGCAGTGTACTTCCGTTGATCTGCCTGTTCTGCTCCCCGCTCTCTATGGTGAATCCTCTCACCCCCCCACACCTCTGTCCTGTACCCCAGTGCTTGTATGCATAAATAAATAAATCTTTAAAAAAAAACAGCAGGAAATAAAGAGAGCAGACTAGTTTGTATAATACCATATGTGAAAGAAAAGAAGAATATATACATATGCATATAAAACATTTTTAAATGTTTAAGTTGTCACTATGAATACATATTGCTTTTATGACTTGGAAATTGATAATAGAATGGATCAAGAAATGAGATAGATATATAGACAAATACTAAGGAAATTGTCTTTGGGAGACAGAGCAACTAAGTAATAATTTTTTAAAATTTCCTCTGCAATGAGTCTTGCTTCTGTTAAACACAGGTACTATTTCAGAAGTCAAGAACTAAAGGTGGAGTCGAATATACTAAATGATAGAATCAAACTTGAAAAACTTTATCCTGCATGACTTAAATTAAATGGCATTATTGAACAGACAATCCTAGAGAGGGAGAGAGCTGATCAGAAATAAAACCAGAAGCTAGAGGTTGAAGAGATTTTTATTACAAGCCCTCAACAAGAAGAGGTTACAATATGGAGACATTCTTTATAGTGATTAAAAATTTTCCGTGTCTTGATTGTAGTAGTTCATGTACAACTCTACACTTTGGTCAAGATGTAGTAAAACATATAAGCAAAAGAAGCAACAAGATCAAAATGACTAGATTTATCAAGGAAGAAAAAAAGGTAAGTCTAATGAATGAAAACGAAGACAAATCTTCTAAAGTAAAAGAAGATATGATTTTTTAAAAAGAGTGCCAATAAGTTTGAAAACTTAAGTGAAATGTATAGATTCTAGAAAAACTGAAATCAACAAAATGAACTCAAGAGAAAATGGAGAACCTGAATAATTCTAAAGCTATGAAATTATATTGAATCAAAAATTAAAAATCTTCCCATAAAACATACCAGGGCTATGTAGGTTTATCAGTGATTTCTACTGAACATTCAGGAAAAAGAATTTTAATCCCATAGGAAATACCCCAGAGTATACAGAAAGAAGGAACATTACTAACTTGACGAGACTGTATAACTGTCATAGTAAAAACTGACTAAGATAACATAAGAAAGAAAAATTAAAAGTTCATTGCAGTCATATACACAAATACAAAAACACTAACCAACTATATATGGAAATAGATTTAAAAGGTAACAAAATGATGTTTAACACATGAGAGGTTGTTTGATCATTAGAAAAATCAACTAATACAATTAACAGTAAACTTACAGGAAATAGATCATATAATCATCTTAACAGGCACAGAAAAAAAATTTTCCAGAATTTAACATACATTTCTAATAAACATTCTTAACAAACTCATAATACAAAGAAACTTCCTTAAATGATAAACAGTATCTACCAAAAACCTATAGCAAACATTCCACTCAAAAGTAATATGTCGAAAGCATTCCTTTCAAGGTAAGGAGGGGCAAAAAAATCTCTGCCATCTCTTGCATTAAATATTGTACTAATGGCCCTAGCTCATCTAAGATAAAAAAAAATTGTATAGGATAAAGGCAAGATGTAATTAAAAACAAGAGTCACAAAACAATGGATATGACATAACTACATGTCAAAACCCCAGAAAAATTACAATAATACTATAGGTAACTAAAGTTGTGAGTCAGCTCACTCTATGTAAGTCAAAGGCATTTCTACATATAACCAACAATTAGAAACAATAATTTTGAAGAAACATCATTTACAACAATATTAAGAACCAAGAAGGATCTATAAAATAAATCTATTAGAGCTGTACAAGAGCTAATGGACAGAAACATACAATTTCTGTGAAATGCATTAAAAAGACAAAATAAGAGCGTACTAATACTATGTTAACATACAAGAAAGTCTGATACTGTAAAGATCTCAAATCTCCCCTAACTTACCTAAACAGTCAGTGTAATTTAACGAAAATTGCCATAAGCTTTAATTTTTAACTCAACAAAGTGGAAACGAAAACTGATATAAAAAAGCCTGGCGGTACATGGGATTAAGCACCACACTGTGAAACATCTGCAGCCTCTGCAGCACAAGTTCGATCCCTGGCCAGGGAGGGGACCCACATGGTGCAGCAGACCTCTATAGTCTTGCCCGCTGCTCCCCTCAGCAGTGTATTTCAGTTGATTTGCCTGTTCTGCTCCCTGTTCTGTCTCTGGTGAATCCTCTCACCTCCCGCAATCTGGCCTGTACTCCTGCTCTTGTATACATAAATTTTTTTAAAAAAACATTTTTTAAAATGTTTTTTAAAAACATTTTTTTAAAAAAATCTGCCTGTTCTGCTCCCCACTCTGTCTCTGTTGAACCCTCTCACCCCCCACACCTCTGGCCTGTACCCCAGTTTTTGTATGCATAAATATTTTTTAAAAATAGCAAAGGATCAATAGCCAAGAAACCTCCCATCCCCAAAAGGGAACAGCATAGGTATTTTCCTTACCAGATAGCAATATAAATATTGTAAATATACAGTTGTTAAAACACTATGGTATCAACAGGGAATTGACCAAAAGTCGCATGAAACAGAACAGAGAGCCTGGAAACAGATCTACACATACACAAAAACTAAATAAATGGCAGAATTAACAAGTCCAGTTGGCCCTACCTGAGTCATATGCTTTTAATAAGCAACGAAGGTGATACAGCTTATCGCCATCTCCTTTACTTCTGTGCCTGTCTCATAGTTTCTAAACCAAAGGGAAGGAAGCACATTATCAGCCTCCTAAACCCTCATAGCAGTCACTATAATTTGTATTTACACTGCAACTTATTCATTTAGCTGTCAGGTTAATGTGTAGGGACTGCGTCTGTTTAGTCACTGTTGTCTCCCCCCGATGCCCACTACAGTACTAAGGAGAGATTTCTATCTTTTCAGTATAAAGGCAATTAAATAAATAAAATCAATGGGATCTGATACCTATCCCAGGGCTCCCACCCACATCACTTTGAGCATTACGAAGCTGAGGCCTGGAATGGTAACTGAGCACTAACTCTGATCACTTGGCGGTAGCTATTTGGAGCTCTGTGTTGTGAAATATCTTGAGGTCGTGGCCAAGCTCATCGTGAAATTGTACCATGCTCAATTAGTCATGTCTTCCACACACGCCAGAGAGGGCAATGCAGGACAGCTTGCACAGATTTGCCCATCTTGGCTTAAAAATATCTGGGGCCGTCTTGTTCCCACCAGCCATGCTCACTCGAAGCAGGGCCAGCCTAGGTGGGATTTGAGCTGTTCTTCTCTTATGGACACAGGTGTGGATATATGGTTACCTCCCGCTGGGCTCATCCTACCACTGAGTGAATCCTTCCAGTGAAGCCCAAGTCCACCTGTTCCTGGATTCCTCTTCTTTCCTAATGGGTCCCCTGGAGGCCAGCAGGCAGTGGCTCTGTGAAAGATGAGAGTTTCACAGCTCATAAACCACACCATGGGAGGAACAGTGTGCACTGTGGCCTCAGTTGAGGCAACTCATAAACAAGATCTCTCCCGAGACAGTCAACTCAGCTGTGATTCGAGGACTTTCTTCCAACACTGCCCAGCAGGCGTCTCCCCACTGTGACCCTGCCCTTGAAGTTGGGCCCTTTGGGCTATGTGGTCTACTTGCAGAGTTCAGGCCAGATTTTGGTTTTTGAAATGTTTGTTTTGCATTTGTTCTTAATCTTGAAGGGAGTGTAGATTTCTCCAATGGGGTCCTACGGACATGTACATATGTGGTTCCCACCTGCAACAGTCATACCATCCTCCACCTCGCAGCTAATCTTATCCATTCTCTCTGTAATTTACTCCCATGCTGTTCCTGAGCTTTTAATCATCCTCTTCTGCTCGTGGCTCCTCTTTCTGCCTTTCCCCACCCTAAATCTACAGACCTTTGCATTTCTAACCCTGTCATCACATGTTGCAGCTGAGAAACTTTCTCCTTGCCCCGTGGCTCTCAACCATATCTGCACATTAGAAATCACTTGGAGAGTTTTAAAAAACCTAATGCTCAGGTTGTATGCAAACCAACTGAAGTAGAATCTTCCTGGAATGTGGCCAGAGGATCAGTATTTTCAAAAGTCTCCCCGAGTGATTCTAATGTCCCGGCAAACACAAGAACACAGCCCTTGAGTAAACACTGAAAATCACCATTCAGGGATTCAAACTATGTCAAAGGCTCCCTCCACCTGATGGCCTACCAGAGGGGTCTTTAGAGTTTCAGCATTTGCAGAAAATTTGCAGATGTTCACCAGATGAAAGGAGGGTGGGGAGGAACTATTTCAGGAAGAAGGCTATACTAGTGCAAGGGCGCTGAGGTAGAAGGAAACATGGGTGAGTTAAGAGATCCCTGTGGCTGGACTACAGAATGATAAAGGAGTAGCATGCACATGGTGAACGGATTGTAGGCGGCAGCAGCTCGATCATAATGACCCCCCAGGTGATGGCGAGGACCAGGTGATGGCGAGAGACCAGCAGAGGATATTAAGGTGGTGGTGATAGTATCAGATCTACTTTGAAAGCTCATTCTGGATGTGCTGGGCAGGGGCAGGGAGGGGCATTAAAAGAACCAGGGAGAGAGTCCATAATCTCCTAGGGGGAAAAAAAAGGTTGCTGAGAACATTTGATTCTCATTACTAACATGTCATTTAAGCACAACTTTCTAGGAAGACATCTATTTCATAAGCATCCCTGCATTAAAAAAGGAAAGATAAATGTCTGCACACGTACCAGATATTACAGTCATTTTGATAGCAATGCAATTACATTTTATGCATAAAAGGTTGTCTAAGGGATTCAAATAACCCACTAAGTCAGGCAAATAAAGTATGTTATATGTGAATATATAAATATTCATAAAACTCATAGAAATTGCTACACCTTAGGCAACCTCTCCCTGGAGATGAATTTTCTTGATTTGCACCTTTGATCCTCCAGTTAAAATGTGTTTTCATTCTGACTTCCAAAACCTACTTGAAGATAACCTATTCATTATCCACAAACACAGACCTTATTTTTCTGTGTAACTGTGCATCACAGAGCCAGATTATCTCTGATTGTTCTGGTTACATCTGCCAATTAGATGATCATTAAACTGCCTCCTTTGATTTTCTAGGTAAAAGATGATTAACTTGAAAAGAGCATCTGTTCTCTAAGGACAAATACTCTATCTTTGGGTTATGGAGAGATAATCTAAACTGATTTTTTTTTCAAGGTTATCAAATATTATCTACTTCATGCATAATATCTCTCATCTTAGCAAGGAGCTATAATTACTTGCAGAGAACACTATCCCTCCTCCTGTTTTAGGCTGGGCCACTACATTTCTTTCACCTACTAGTAATTTGTGCACTTAGTATTAATTACCCGTCCATCTCTTCACCATAGTAAGTGTAGCCCAAGGTCTAACACAGGTAACATCACAATACCAACCTGCGGCCAAGCTGACAAGGGACCTTACAGGTCCCTTCCAGTGCCATCTCACTGGCAGCAAGCTTGTCAGTGCCCTGCCAACTCCCACCCACGTTATCACCACACTCCCTTCCTCACGGACCACCTATTTCCAGTCTGTGTGCTCTGTAAGCCGCTCTGCACACTTGTGGTAAACCTGCCTCACTAAAATCCTATGTCCATTATGTTGCGATTTTCCTCAGAAATCTTAAAATGATCCTTATTGAAGGAGAGACAATGCAGTGGTTATTATAAAAGTGGGTGTTCTGGAGTCAGACTGCCTGAAATCAAATCTTGGCTTCCACGCCAACAGCCGTGTGACACTGGACAACTAACTTGACTTTGTTTGTCTTATTTCTCTCATCAGTAGAACAGCGTATGTGATAGACTTACTGAGAAAACTAAGTGAAATAAAACATAAAACACTTAGAAAAAATTATTTTGACATATAGCAAGTATTCAATAAATGCCAGAAATTACCAAGATCATTAGTGTTGGAACCAAGTCCAAGTTCCTTAATCTTATCCAAGGCATCTACCATCTGATCTCAGTATTTTTAATTTTATCTTCTCTTCTACCCCATCTCCCACCCCACGAACCATCTGCTAAGGCTAGCAGGGCTTCCCTGTATCTTCCACTTATCTTCTTCCTGGTGTTCTTTTCTGCTGGTATCATCTCCATTCTCCAGGGTGTGAGGAAGCGGCACTGCTTCCACAAAGCTGTCCTGATATGATCAGCCTCTTCAGCCTCACCTGTAGCTCTTAGGCATCCTGTCCCATATACCCCCACTTAACACTTTCCAAGAACAATTTATTTCTTTTCTAAAACAACTGAACTAAAGAAAACCCACAGTTCTTAACATAACATCATCGATGCTCTACAGAAGAGCCATTCTTTATCTTACTGTATTTGTTTTATTAAAAAGTAGAGGCCATGAGACAGAAGAAGCAAGCCAGAGAGAAATGTCCTTGAAGCAGTGAGGAAAGGCTTCAGGAAGGAGGAAGTCATCAACTGTATGAAATGATGTTCATGGACTCACTCTGGGGGAGATTGAGAATTACAGAGAATCCCTTGGAGAAATTTTACTGTAAAGAGGAGGACAAAAATGGAACAAGACATGGAGCAGAATGGGTAAAAGAGAGAAGTTACCTTTCCTTTTTCTTTCTCTTCTTCCCTCTCTGCCTTTTTCTAGAAGAAGGTAACACAGAGCTGATGTAAATGACCCTGCAGGTTCAGGAGCAAGTGTTCTTGAGGCAGCAGGAGACATGGAGAAGTTTGCTTTGGGAAGAGAGGATGCATAGGGCAGGGCACGTTTACTGGCAGATTGGTAGCTCTGTTGCTGGGAGCACAAGAAGACATCTTTTTTTACTTCCATATCCTCAATTCAGTAAGAAGTGAAGTCGTCAGGTGAGGAAGGAAGAGAAGCTGACAAGGAGAGTGACATACTTAGGAAATGTCTGATTACCATTGGTCGACCAAGCAGAATGGGTGTAAGAATTTGTGCGGGTCACGCACACAGGGGAAGCTTCATGAGACCATAGGGCATGCAGATAATGCAATTCCACTCAGCACTGGAAATCTTTCCCACCGTGGCTGCATTAGTTGTGCTTTCAGTTTCTCTATATCTTTACAAACACTTAACAAAATTGAAATTTTTAAGTTCTGCCCTACTTTGGGGTGAAGGGTGAAGTGGTTGTTCCCCATGTCACTTTCATTTCTCTGATTAGTGGAGCTGAACATCTCTTCCCACGCTTATTAACCTTCCTTACTTCCCTTCTGTGAAATGCTTATTTATATCTGTTCTAATCTGGTTTCCAGATTCTATCCACTGGGCATCCATTCAGCTTTTCAATTTGGGTTCCCCTGAATGCAGATCCTCAGAGAAGGATTTGAATGCAGATTATTTAATGAGAAGCACAAGTGAGAGAGTCAGGACAGTGAGTCAAGGAAGGAAGCAAAACCAACAAAGGTTGGGCTATGAGCTGGTTGTTGCTGTGGATAACTGAGGCTTAGTCTTGCAAGGGATCCTCTGAGGAACTGTGTTGAATGTCCCAGAATTGTCTCGCTAAGAAATGGGGGAGCTGGGATATTTATATTTTCCCCCAAGTGTTTACTGGTGGTATGCCACCCCAAAGAGATTCAACTAGAGCACGTCCGGTTTGTAGGGAACCTAGTGGCGCCTGCTCCCCTGTACCTGCAGCCTTCAGGCCAGACCTGCCCTGACGTGGGAAGCGAGTGATGCAGGGAACCAAAGATCCATCTCGGCGCAGGTAAGCTCAGAGGTAGACCCTGGGATATGGGCAGGTTATCAACAGGATCTGTGATGATAACCTTTATCTTCTTCTTTACTTTGATGCAAAGGAGGAGTTCTCTGTATATTTGAAATATTTGTTAGCTGTTGCCACTTGGTCACCTCCAAATCTATTAACAGTTAACTTTGCAGATGGCATCAGAAATCTTTAATTGTGGTATCATTAATTCTATCAGTTACCTCCTGTATAGTTTTCACTTTTTGGCATCATAAATCATTCTCCATTCCAGCACCACACAAAAATATTCTGCTTTTTTTTTTCTAATTGATGTATGTCTTTGTCTTTTACATTTAGAGTTTAATTCACTTAAAGTTTATTTTTATATCTAGAACAAAACAGGGATCTAATCCCCATACTGCAAAACACTTTTCTAGGGACTAGTGATGACTACCCACAACCCCTCACCAGGCTATGATGCCACATAACAGACACCAAGTGCCCATGTGAACTTTAGTGTTAACTAATTCACATTAATCCCCATGTAGATACAAATTTCAATGGTACTGGGCAGGGGGGACTTAAGTGTTTGTGAAATGAAGGAAGGAAGGAATATGAAATACACGAAGAGAACAGAAAGATAAGATAGGAAAGTTGGGAAGAAGGAGGAAGGTGTATGGCACCGTCGGGATTTAGGCTTCATGTGACTTCCTATAGTAGTGCTGCGTCATGGCGGACGGTCTACACTGTAGACCCTTTCTCCTTCTCTTATTCCTCTACTCTCTGGAGCTTGTAAATGGATGAAGATGTCTATATCCTAAAGCTGGGAATTATTACCATATTAATAAACATGATACCACTATGAACTGAATTTTATCTCTTTCTCCAAATTTCCTACATTTGACCCCTAACCTCCAGTGTAGCTATATTTAAAGCTAGGGTCAAAAAGGTTATTAATTTTTAAAATGTGTTGTAAGAGTGGCATCCCAGTCACTGGATCAGCCTTGTGAGGACACAGTAGAAGGCACAGTAGAAGGCAGTAGAAGGGCCAGGAAACGAGACCTCACCTGGAACCATAGATCAGCACTTTGATCTTGAACTTCCTGGGCTCTAAAACTGCAAAAAAATTAATTTCTGCTGTTTAAGCCACCCAGTTTATGACATTTTGTTATTATAACCCAAGTCAACTAATAACGTTCTCTTCCACGGCAAAGGGAACTTGGAGATGTGCTTGAGGATCTAGAGATGGGGAGGTTACCCTGAACTAATCAAATGAGCCCAATGTTATCACAAGGTATCACGCCTTAAAAGAAAGAAATGGGGGAGGGGGGCGGTGATAGAGTCAGAGAAGATTTGATGATAGAAGCAATGATCAGAGAATTTGAAGATGCTACAGGTCTTGCTTTGAAGATGGAGGGAGGGTTGTGAGCCAAGGAGTACAGGTGGCCTCTCGAATCTTCAGAAGACAACGAAATGGATGGCCTCCTAAAACCAAAAGAATGACTGAGGCTCTGTCAACACCTTGATTTCAGTCCTTAAAAGACCCATTTCAGACTTCCAATCTCTAGAATTGTAAGATAATAAATTTATCTTTTTGGAACGAAAAAAAAAAAAAACACAACCTAGTAATAAGTCAAAGTATTCTGAATTAAATCACACTGATGTCTGAAACTTTCTTTGAAGTGCATCAAAAACAGACAAGTTTAGGTGAGGCAGACCTCTCCTGCCTCGGCCGCTGCTCCCCTCAGCAGTGTGTTTCAGTCCATCTGCCTGTTCTGCTCCCCACTCTCTCTCTGGTGAATCCTCTCACCTCTCACACCTCTGGCCTGTACCCCAGCTCTTGTATGCATAAATAAAAAATCTTTAAAAAATTGACAAGCTTACAGGGTAGATACGGGAACAGAGAGACACTTCCTCATGATGAAGCAAAGATAGCAAAGTATTAATGGTGGAACCTAGGTGGTGGGCTAACTTAAAATTCTTTCAAATTTTCTATATGTTTAAAATATAAAAAAATAAAATGTTCGTGGAAAAAAAGATAAATATTATTTTCCCCAAATTTTTATTTGGTTTCCAGAAATGAAAAACACATCTCCCTGATGCTTTCCTCACAACAACCTTGAATTTCTCTGGAAGTTATATATGTCTACCTATTTACATTGCATGGTTCCCCTGGCAACTAAGTGCATGTACTTTAGCAAGGGCTGAGACACAGCTCAGGTAATTAGACCCTGTGAAGACTAAAGACTTAATCTTGACATAAGCAGCAAAAAGCAGTCATCAACTGGGTTAACTAGCCCAAGGGAGAAAATATTCAGCCCCACATGAGGGTGTGCAAATGAATCGAGTTATCAAACTGGACTATTACATCAGGTATTCTAAAAATGGATCACTCGCCTTACATCCATGGGAAAATATCCTGGGGTGGGGGGAAGGAAAGAGGTTAGTTCAGGAAGAATTATATCCAACTTCCAGGTTGATAGAAAACGTCTCATCCTCACAAGGAATACTATTGGGCAACTAACAAAACAGTAACATCTATATGCCAATTCATCTGTTAGGGAGTGAGACTAAGAGAAAATCTCTGGATGTGACTTCTTGGTTTGTCATTTTGTAGATCTCAACAAACACAGAAAGCCTGGAGGATGGGGGGAAAATTGGCTCCTTTGGAATATTTTCTGATATGGATGGAAAGGGTGTTGTCTTAGAACATTCTGCTGTTCCCATGCCCGGTGATGGCTCTGTCTTGCTCCATACCTACATCCTTGCTGCCTTATGAGGTGTGTGGGTTTCTACCTAAGAAGGCTGACAGCAGAGAATTTATAGTTAAGATTCTAGGTTTGCTGAGTCTCTAAAAAGGCCATTGAAATTATGTCAAACAAAGGCCTTAATTTACCAAAACTGTGTTTTCTGAGGGGGAAAAATTAACTTTTGAATGACTAAATCTTGGTTGGAGTTTTGAAATCAAAGATCTGAGGCATTCAGGTGTTGGGCATCACCATTTTGTCAGCAGCTGGGAACAAAGGCCAAATCAATTTGGTGGAGATGATTTCCTTACCACACTCTTAACCTTTGTAAACTTGTTTTCTTATTATGAATGGAATTTAAAACACTGGCTTTGTTGTCAGAGTTAAGGGTGACAACACAGCTGAACTGAAAGTCCCCAGCTGCTTAGGATAAATTATGTAGTCAGCAAGAAATGATCTTTGTAGTTTCTAGCCTCTAATGTTTGAGCTGTTCATTACTGTAGCATAACCTAGCCCATCCTGAGGGCATAACTTAAGGTAGAGGAGGAGACTGTGGGGACCTGGTGCAGATACAATGACTGTGTCTGGGACAAGAGGAAAGAATTTAGCTGCCTTGGTAAAGGAAAAGCAAGAACACAGGCATGAAGTCAAGAAAATGGGCTAATGCTGTGCAGTCCAAGAGAGGTGGCACCTGCTGTCTATTCCTGTGACACCCACTGAGGAAGTAAGACTTTAGCTTCTCCTGCATAGCAAATTACTTCTCTGCTTTTCTTGAGCAACACCAGGTTATTCTGAGAGAACATCATTACCCAGGAGAGCCCTAAGGCTTTAAACAGCCTTTCACATTTGTAAAATATTAAATTATGTGGGACTGAGACCCACTTATGAAAAGACCCACTTATGAAAAGAATCATTTGGTGTTTTTGAAGCCTTCTGATTTTGTAAAGATGTGATCATTACCAATTAAAAAGTTGCAGTGGATGACCCTGGGTTAAGTTCTCATAGGCTGATGGAATCTAACACAGAAGCACCGCTGGTGTCGGAGGTACCTAGTCCTGTCCCATGTCTGGGCACTGTCCCCATTCATGCTCCGCCGACCCCCAGTCCATGGCCGCTGACTTCCACAGATCATCTAACAAAAAGCCCGAGCATGGGTGCTGGCATCAAGGGCCGTTTTTCTGTCTCTGTGCCTTGCCATTTTCTGTTTGATGGAACCAGTGACTTAACCTCTCTGGGCTTCACTTTCCTATCTTTAAAATATGAAAATTACCAACTACCTCATAAAGTGGTTATAAAGAATAAATGAAATATTACATGTAAATTGCCTACACTTAGTAAGTACTGCCTGTCTTGCAGTCAGATTTCAATAAATGACAGCAATTACTGCTTTGAAAATGGCTTTTTATGAGATCCAGGGTTTTTATTTGCTTAGGCTACACTACTTTTTTGTTATTGCTGTTGATTTTACCATGATATCTAATGATGAAGGAGGTTTATTCACAGGGAATTAATCAGCTGGGATTATTAGGTCCATCTTAAAATTGGTTTGGAGAAAGAGTTGGAGAGAAAGAGGAAAGAGAAAAGGGAAACTCATGTCCTGATTGTACCAGCCGCTCTTCTTTGAGTTAGAAACGCTGGTTGTCACCCATTTTCACGGGTGTTGCTGCTGGTCCCTGTATGTCACATGTGGCCTGTGAGGTCCCGTCTCCCCAGCTGCCGCAGCCTTTTCTCACACACACCTTACACGCTGTGCAGTAAGCACAAGTCAGCCTCACATGTTGGACACTTTGCATTCTTTGCAGCCATCTTATCTGCCTAGAAAGTTCTGTCTCATCTTCCCTTCGCTATCTACATATCCTTCAGAATACAGCTTAGCACCTACGCAGAATATGTGGATTAACACAACCTGGAGGACTCCAGAGACACATGGAAATGGCATGAACAACAGTGGGTCACAGGGCCTGACGCACCTGTCCACCACGCACGGACTGTCCTTTGTGGGCAAGGTCCTTAACTCGCTGAGCCTCCTTCGGCCCTCTGATTCGGTGCAAGAGCACCCACCGGCTTCCCCTGAGTAGCTGTAAGGATGAAACGAGATCCTGAGGAGTGAACCCATCAGCGCCTGTCTCACTGCGGGTGCCCCACAGTCTGTCCCCGTCCCTGCTCACCCGCGGACTCACAGTGTGGGACAGCAGCAGAAACCACAGTGACCGGGGTCCCCAGCCTGACGCGTGCTGTCTGGTTCCCAGGACGACACCAGTAGAAGCCCATTTCCAAAGCAGCTCAGCCGCACTGCTCAGGGCCCGTCTCTGTCATGGCACAGTGCCCTTCCCCTGTCCCTGCCTCTGGTGTCCTGTCCTCCAACAGACCACAGGGATTTCATTACTCAGTAATGTTCACTGAAGTCGCTAGAGGAAAGGATACTTCAGGCCTCTGGTGGTCCCAGGAGCCCTTCCTGCTCTTGGAAGGGAGTCGTCACATGTTCAGAGCTGCAGCAGAGCAGAGGCTCTCCAATCACAGCATGGCTCAGAATCCCCGGAGGGCTTGTCAGAATGCCCGCGTCTCGGTCCACCCAGATTCAGAAGCTCTGCTGTGGAGCTTGAGATTCTGCCTTTTTCAAGTTCCCACATGAGGCAGCTGCAGTTGGGCCACGCTTCAAGTTCAACTGCATTAGGGAAGCAAGTCTGGGAAAAGTCACCCCAGCACCGACTTCTTCACGTCCTTTTATTCCTCATAAGGGCCCAAGGCTGGGCACAGGCTGCTGTGTCTCCTATGGAGCCTGCTGCTTCCTCCTGTTCTAAGTGCTTCCTGCCACCTAGCACCATCTGCTCCTCTTCTCTGTTCCACCCCCAATGCCTGTTCTTTTTCTTGTCTCTTCTTCTCCATATTCTCCCCCCAGGAACACGCCTTTCTTGCTTATCATGGTATCCCCAGCACCTAACACAGTACCTCTTAGTAAGTATGGAACTGGCTGACTGTACCTGGCTCTTGATCAGTCAGGACAGACTAGGTTATGGTGCTATAACAAACACTGCCAAATCTTGGTGGGTTCAAACATCAAAGGGTTACTTCACACATACTGTGTGTTCACCAATGCTGGCAGGGTGCTCTCCTCCTTGTCCTCACTGCAGAACCTTGCCTGACAAGCCTGCACCATTTGGAATGCAGCTGGTGGACAGAAGAAGTAACTGAACATATGGAGAAGCTCACACTAGCTGTCAAACGCTTCCACCTAGAAATAACACACATATTTAGTTCACATATCTTCAGCTAAATCCAGTCACACACGGCTGTGACTGATTTGGGATGGTGGGGTGCAGCCTTCCCACATGCCCAGTCATGCCACTGGAAGCGGGAAAGGAGAACCTGGACCAGAGGAGCAGCCTCACACCTACCAGCCCTAATTGTACCCCAGATGTCTTTCTTAGTTTCCATGTTCCTATTTCTAAATATCTACTATCCATGTATACCTGGCTGATCCTAGTATGTTATTTTTAAAAACAAATGTATTATAGTTCCCTTTAGCCCCTTTTTCTTTCTTTCTCCAGTCTACTGGATTTAGTCACAGGAAAAACCCATGGGTTCTATCCCTTGGCATTGTCTTTGCCTCCTTCCCTCCCTCGCACAATCCGTTGCCACATCCAGCCAATTATATACCTTATACCTTAGTACTTGAATCTTACATTCTATCCCAAACTACTCCACTCCTACACGTTCCTTCCACGGAAAGTAAGAGCATCCAACATGTGACAGGAATCACAAAGGGCCAGAGTTATAGCAGCAGGGAGCAGATCCTCATCCTGGCCTCACGGAGCTTCCACATTTCTAGAAGGCAAAGCTGACAAATGACTACCCATGGAATTATTTAATTATGCTTGTAATGCATGCTACAATGGAGAGGAAAGGAATACATCAAGACCTACACAGGAGGCACCTGCTCTAGTCTGGGGCAACCGAGGAAGACTTCCCTGAGGAAGTGACATTTAAGTGGATACCTGAAGAGTAGGTGGTATAAAGCAAGCAAACAAAGGGAAACAAAAGCAAGCAAAGGAAACCCCAAGGACCGTGAATCCAGTTCAGAACCGTACTGCCTCTTTCAGAACTACTGTAGGAGCCTACACCACGGCTGCCCTGTCTCCATGTTCTGCCTGTCCAGCACTGCAGAAGATTAGGGAGAGTAGGTATAATCTTGCTAAGAAAAGGACTTATCACAGCATCCCCTTTCTTACATGTTTTCAGTGAGACTCTATTGTCTCGAAATAAAATGACTCTCAGGGCCCTCCAGTTTCAGCCTCATCCATCTTTCTGCCATTGCCCTCCTCCTTTGATGTTCAATTCAAACTAAATGACTCACCATTCTCTTTCCACTCTCTCCACACTTTCTAGCATCTAGCCCTTTTCTCTGCCCGGAATGCTTCCCAATGCCTTAGGTGCGGGCTGTACCCATTGTTCAGATATCACCTCCTCAGTGGAGCTTTTCCAAGTGAGCGCTATGCAAGTAACCTCTTTCTCTGGTTCGTGCCAATGAACATGACCTGACTTTTCTCTAAAGTGGTCTTTAATGTTTGTGCACTTACCCTGCCTTCTCAGAAGACTGGAGCTTTCTTTAAAGGAGGTCTGGTAGTGAGGAGTCTCTGTGCCTCACAGGGCTCATCACAGGATTTTGCACACAGTTGTAGCTGCAAGACAGCAGCCCCATCACGCCTCCAGCATTGGGACCTAGGGACCTAGGGATTCTGCAGCCCCCTTTGCTTCGCACAGAATATGTCCCTCAGGCTGGTGTGAGGGGTCCCTTCATTTATCAGAGGGAGTTCCATGAGCTGTATTCTACTGCATTTACCTCTGGAAATTTCTTCAACATCTCAGCAAGCTTTTCCTATTAAGCAAGATGCATGCTCCTCTCTTCCTAACCTAGTATACCCACTGTCTGTCTGCTTTGCGACTGGGAAAGGGCCAAGGACTGTGAGCTGGAGCTCGTCATGGCTTTGGAGACTGACTGGCTTTGGTTTGAATCCTGGCTCTCCAACCCAGTGAGCCTATGATTCTGGGCAAGTGCTGGAAGCTCTCTGAGTCTCTTTCCATTCATTTGAGTGATGGGATAATCAGGCACCTGTCCCCTGAGAGAGTGAGAAAATACAAAGGAAGTGCTTTGTCTATTGAGTCCCCCAAGAAATGTCTCAATAAATGGCCATTATTATTCCAGGCTGTTTTGCTTACCCAGACTTTATGTCCCCAGCATCCCCCTGAATTTCTCTAAGCCCACAGAATTGCCAGCTAATGCCGGCTGAGACCACACCTCCATCTTCTTCTCGTTCTCTGGGCTCCCACCGTGCCCTCCTGAGGAGGGGGAAGAAAATGCAAAAGTGAAATGGACATGCCCCTAGGGCAGCGTGGTTTCACTCTCAGCCACTTCAGTTTGCAGTTCTCCGGCCCGCAGAGTGGACGGCTTTCACTCCTGAGCCTACAGAGCGTGCTCTTTGACTCCCAGGGACCACGCCTGACCCAGCTGTCATTCGTGCCCTGATGCCACTTGCCACTGAGCGGTCTGAGGTCCTCCCAGCAACTGTTGACTTCTATTACTGTCTGCTCTCTTTCCCCTGGAGCTGCCAGGAACCAAGAGTTCCTCTCTCCCTTGTCTGCTGTGGTCCAGCCAAAGCCTTAAGACTTTAGCCTGGCTTCATTCCCACGTGCCCCACTGCAAACGTCCTGCCAAAATATTGTATAGTAACAAGGAAGATCCCTGGATAGCCACAGTAAAGATTCTAGTGGGCACAACTGTAACTGACTCCACTGTGTTCTAGGCCTGAGCGGAGCAGGCACAGGCAGGCTGGACAACCTCCAACAGCTTTACCACCAGAGCCTGGGATAGATCAGCAGGAGCAATCTCAGCTTCCCCAGGCACAAACACTGTGGGAGGCTAGACAGAGGCACAGATTTTATGCCATTTTCAGGCCTATGGTCCCATGGGTGATTTGAGGCCAAGGACTATTAATATCCCAACACCAAAATTGCTCATGCCAGAGTGTCTTCAGTCTCCGTGGCTGGTGGCCCTGGGCCAAGGATTTCTGATGATCAAGAAAGTAAGAATAACGGATAACACATGGCAGCTACTGAGCTAAGGTTTCCCTGCACTAACCTCTCAGCACTTTTACGAAGAAGAAAGAGGACCTCATTCGGCATGGAACCACGCTTCCTAACCCCCAGCTATGTAGGGGACATACTTTTTAAAATCAAGTGGCAGCTTCCAGGTACGTTTTGTAATCTATACACATTTAAAAATTACTGATTTATCAAATACTCAACTGTTTTAAAAGAATTGTGTGTGTGTGTGTGTGTTTATTAAAGCAGCATGCTCTTCTTGCTCTTAGTTATCCACACCTAGGAAATGACAAATTGGTTGGCCGTAAGTCAAATAACCAATAGACTATAGAGTCCCTTATGACAAAATAAGACAAACTGAGTATGTAAAATTCTATTATCTGTGGACTTCAGTTATGCTTATTTTACCTACAGCTTGTTCCCTAGAATTATATCTAATTATTACTATTAGAGTTAGCATTTCTCAGAACTTCCCCTGTGCCAGACCCTCAGTCCAGCACACACGGCCCCTCATTCGCTACCATAGCCAGTTCCCCAGGCAGCGGCTATAAGTGCTCCCAGTTAGAGGGGAAACAGGGAGTCCCAGAGATCAGACACCTGAGATGACACAACTGGGAAGTAACAACAGACTTGCGTGAAGCCCCAGGCTTTGTCTGTCTCTAGAATCAATGCTGTTATCACCGGGCAAAAACTCCTCCTGCCCCATGTGGGACCTTCTGAGGCCGAATGGACAATTTTACTTCAGACAGATTAGTACAAGAAAAGGTCAAAATTTAATAACTTGTATGGAGAATTCACATAGTAAATCCTAAAGAATAAAGGAGCGGGCCAAATCACATATCCTGCGTTTAGGGGTCTGGGCGCTAAGAAGAGAGACGGGGAGACATCACACGATGGACAAGGAGAGGACAGTAAAGATGAGACGCTCAGACAGAGGGGACCCACCACTCACTGATAAACCAAGACCTGGATGACAGCCTCCAAACGACATGATTCCCAGGTCATAAAAGGAGGGGAGTAGTGATTGCTTTTTCGACTAGGAAAAGGGAAAAGGACAAAAAGCTCCCAGGGCCTATCTGTTCTTAATGTAAAATAACATACATTCTTCAAGTAACAGACCAGGCCTCTGGCGGCATACATGTGTCTGTTGACCTTTAGTTCTGTGTCAAGGCCTATCCGAAAAGGCCTATTCTGGGCGTATGAGAAAGGTTTCTAACACTTTGGAGAGACTGACCCCACACGGTTCACCCCACAGCACGCTGGGGTAAAGTAGCTGACATACTTAAAACATCTGATGTAAAAGTAAAGAGGGCTGTGAGCAGAAATGACAAAAGGGGGAAATCCATGAACTGATGGAATCCGGCCTTTCCAGTTCAAATCTTCCCTGGGTTCACATGGAAAATGAAAGCTGCCAGCTGCCGGGAAGTAAAGGCATGATGTGGAGACTAGAAGTCTCATTCAGAATCCACACAGGATGGGTAGGGGGCTTTGTGTCTACCTCAAAGCTTTTCCTTTCTTCAGGTTCCTCTCTTCTCCCATCCTGGATCATCAACCCCCACAATGCCCGTGCTCCCCACTTCAAAAACCATCACCCGTCCTGGTGGATGTTTTTACTCACACCCTCTTTTCTTTGAGTCTCCTAACTAATGGGAATGCATATTAGGAATTTATAAACTTGTTTCAAAGACACCACAGGAATGGTATATAATTTTTCACATGTTGCTTTGTTCTCTTCTAAGAAAAAAATAAGCCTATGGTGGAATAGAGTGAGTTAAAGGAAAGGTCTTAAGTGATAGCAATTGATTTTCTGTGAAGTCTTTTCTTAGAATGCCTTTTAGAGAACAGTAGGGGTCCCCCCTCACTTCCCAGGGGTTCTCAGAATCATTCTTTCGTTTTAGCTTGGTTGCAGGGCTGGCATGGAGGTGTCAGCCACACAGGAAAGCTGTGGGGGCTCAGCCCCCACCTTCATTATCTTTTCAAGGAGGACAGTACTCAGTTCTCCCAGAGCTGCGTGACACAAGTGCTTACGCCAAGCGCCAGCAGCATTTAGTCAGACAATGTGGACATAATTACTGCCTGTACTCTGCTAGTTGGGGGAAAAACTACCAATCATGAGCCTTGTAATCTGGCTTCTGTCTCAGGATGGGCTTCAGATTCTCCTGCTGCAGCGCAAAAGCCTCCTGGAGAATACAGCCCATATCACTAAGGATTTCCACATCACCTTTGGAAAAACAGTGGGGAGGACGCTGCAAACTCCTTTCTTCTTAAGACAAGTCACCTGTTTTCGAAAACTTTAAGCCTAAGAGACCGTATTGTAGACTAGCACTATTAACATACCACCTCGGCAGGCTTAAGTTTTCTAGTAGTCACATTTAAAAAGGTAAAAAGACACAAAGAGATGATTAATAGTTTTTTGAGGGGGAAAGGATGTCCTGAACAAACTCCACAAACAGGTTTTATGAACCCCAACCCCAGCCCAGACCAAAGAGAGCCAAGACACCAAGGACTACAAATCCCATAATGTCATCACCACCGAAGGGAGGATTGCTGGGAGCTAAGGCTGAGTTAAGCCGCCAGGTTTGGTATACAATCAGACACGTGGGCCTTAGGTGCTTGGTTTTTCACCAGCTTTCAGCGTGCTACTGGGGTTCCAGTTCAGGGGAACTGGCAGGACACATTCACCAATTTATCTCTGTTTCTTCCTCAGTTATTTCTTCATTTCCCCTTTTTGTAATTAATCCTTTATTACCCTTCTTGTGTGTACCTGCAGCCGAGTCTCATTGTAAGTCCCTTTTAAGCACGCGGGTGAGGACCCAGTCAGCCCAACCCATTTCACATTGGGGTTGCCCTGGAACAGTTTGGCACCCGACGTGGTTGACCATGTGACACCTGTGGTTGCTGAGCCCAAAGTAACTTTCCCTAGGTCTGTAGGACACGTGGCATAATCTTTCTGCCTCAATGTTTACCTAGAAACTACCACTTCTTACCAACTTTCTTATTGCCACCTGGTCCAAACCACCAACCTCTCAACTCAGGATCCAAAAAGACTCTTTCTACAACTTAAGTCAAATCAGCGCATCTTGCTTCAGAAATCATCATAGAACTATGTTTCATAGTTCACACTAAGTAAAAGTCAAAGTCCTAACATTGTTTTATAAAGCTAAATACAATTTACGCCTCCTCTCTCATCACCTTTGTCAACAGAAATAATCAGCACTGTGAAAGAAAGTCAATAGTTCAACGAGAGAAGTTTGCTAAGAGTTATGCAGAGTCCAGCTGAGGATCTAGGTCTGGAGACAGCCATCAGACTCCTCTGAGCGGCCGGCCAGCCCGCAAAGGCTCGGTGTCAGTTCATACAGGCAGGCTACGTGCACAGGAAGAATGCACAGAGATTCCTTACCAAAGACAAAGGAGACATCTGGTTAATTCGCAACATTTCCAGTTCACTAAAGAAGGTTGGCTTTTCACATTCTGGATGAATGATAATGGAGCAGCACTTATTTATCACTTTCAAGTGATCCTTTAATGTACACAGTACCTCGAGGAGACGTTGTCTGTGTGCAGGAAGACCTAAGGAGCAAGGCTCTAGGTCTCTTATGCTAAAGAAAGTCTCCCACACCTGAGGTCAGTGTATAGTCAAGCATTTCATACATATATTTTCTTCCAGCAACTGGCAACCCAATGGCAGTGGAGGGAAGGGGGGTGCTTGGTATGTGGCCTCTTCCTGGTATGTTCCTGATGCCTGCCGTCTTCACAGCAAACAGAAACTGCTGACTCCAGACTTCTGTGTTATTCTCAGAGTGGAGGTATCTCTAGCAGACCACAGAATTATTCTTGAGCCTTTAGATGTCATCTCCTTCATTTTATCCAGCCACACTGGGGTCCTTGTTGCTCCTTGAGTATGTCAGGCATGGTTTTGCTGCAGGACCTACGTCCTTGCACTGGCCTGTAGGTAGTGGCCACGTGGCTCACTCTTCTCCTTCGAATCCTGCTCAAATCTCCTCTTCTAAGAGGTGTCAGCTCTGATGGATCTCTTTAAGCCAGCCCTCTCTCTTCTCCATTTTCCACCTCCACAGATTCTTCTTTGCCTTTTTTTCCCCTGTAGATCTGGAACATTCTTCTCCCAGATAGCAGCATGGCTCCCTCCCTCTCTCACCTGGCACAAGGCATGTGAGCTGCACTTACCTGGTTAAGCCAGATAGCCCATGCACAATCAAACACTGGAAATGCTCCATACCCTCACAGTTCATGCTGTCTCCACCAGTCCCCACGTGAGCGCTTGCAAGTGTGATTAGCACAGCTGAGGGGCTGAGTTTTTAATTTTAATAATTTTCATTGGTTTAAATTTAAATAACCTCGTGGGTTCAGACGCTACCCAAATGGAAAGTGCAACTCCCTCCTTAAAAAAAAAAAATCCCTTTGTCCTTTGAGGAGAACTGCACCTTCTTTCACAAGTGCCGCTATACTATCTTTAATCAAGAAAATCAGTGAGCAGTGCCCCCTTATTTAGAATTTGGGAGAGTGCTATAGAAAGCAGTGAGTTAACAGGAGTGAAACTTTTGACTAAAGGTAGTTTTAAATTCAACCTGAGAATCTATCATAGGTGGGGAAAGAAACTGGAATGAGAGACACGGGTTTCCTCTCATCTCATTCCCCGTTTCACGGCCAGAACAGACGACGACGACAACACGCCTTCCCTGAGCGTGGTGCCCGGCACCGCGCCGGCACTTCTATCAATAACTTCACCAGGTCTCAGCGACCTCATGAGTCTCGCTGTGCCGCCAGCTAGTGCTGTCCTCTCCACTGCACAGGTGGGGCTGCCTGACCGCCATGCACAGCGAGGCTCACGCCAGGGCTGCTGAGCCTGAGCCTGCAGCGCCCCCTTGCAGCCTCACCTCCTCCTCTCCCAGCCCTGAGACTATACACACACACACATAAACATATACACTAAAGATTTTGTTTATTTATGCACACAAGAGCTGGGGTACAGGCCAGAGGTGTGGGTGGTGAGAGGATCCACCAGAGACAGAGTGGGGAGCAGAACAGCGGACAGACTGAAATACACTGCTGAGGGGAGCAGCGGGTGAGGCAGGAGACGTCTGCTGCGCCACATGGCTTCCCCTCCCTGGCTGAGGATCGAACTTGCGCTGCAGTGGCTGCAGATGCCCCACAGTGCAACGTTCAATCCCTTACGGCACCAGGGAAGGGAGGCCCCAGATATCTTTAAAATAAACTGAAGCAAACAAAGAGCACCTCTATCATCTCTGCTACTTTTACACAAAAGAGTAAGTGGGTTAAGACTGGGAATAAAGCTGTTAGAAGTTACTAATTAAATTCTTTAGCTTATTTGGAGAGGGAGAGGGAGCCATTAGATGATGAGGTTCTGGTCTTGCAGTATGAACAGATCTGCCCATTTGCTTTTCTTGCCTCGTTATGGTTCTGCAAAGGGGTACAGATCTCCTCTATGTCCTCATTTTTTATTCATCTCTGTGCAGATACAAAAATAATCACTCACCCATAGTTAACAGCGATGAAGAATGTCCCACCCACAAGCATCCCACCCTACCATGGGCTTCCCATCTCCACCCAGCAGGGGAGCCCCTGCGTTTTGTAATTACATGTTAATGAAGAACAGAATCCTTCCTTGTTTTATTTTACATTTCATTTCCAGAGTAATTTGACGGGTGTGTGGAAAAGGGCGGGTGTGAGGAAATGTAAACAGTGCTCATTTATTACAGCTTTAATTTAGAGCAGATCTCCCCCTAATCCAATTCTGAGCAGCACAGTTTATACCAATGAGCAGTAAACACTAATAAAGATCAGCTGCAGGACGGGGACGGGCATTGCTGCTGGGCATGCCTGCCATGAAAGAACAAAGAAACTCCAGTGCACCCCCAAGTCGCCACGTATATTTGACCTACATATAGAAGTCGTGACAAACCTGGGTTTTCAGTCGCCAAGTTCTATGAAGAATGTTCTTCCAACAACTTGGCTGACAACTTTACCTCAAGTCCAGGGCCCTATCTTGACTGTGTCATTACCAAAATACCTCCCAAATTTCAAAATTTCTAGTTCCTCCCCTCTGGTTTCTGAGTTCTTCTTCTATTGCTACTATAGCAAATTATCACAAACTTACTGGCTGAAGCAACACAAACTTAATATGTTTTATTTCCGTGAGTCAGAAATCTGACATGAATCTAACCGGGCTAAAATCAAGATGGGGCAGAACTGTGTCCCTTTCTGTGAGCTCTGTGTAGGACCTACTCCCTTGCCTTTTCCAGTTGTCAGAGGCCACGTGCATTCCTTGGCTCATGGCTTCCGCCAACTTCAAAGCCATTTCAAATTCCATTTTTAAGGACCCCATAACTACATTAGACCACCCAGACGGCCCTATTTTAAAGTCATTGGGGGCCTCTCTGGTGGCACAAGAGGCTAAGTCCCAGCACTGTGAAGCATCCACAGTCACAGCAGCCCAAGTTCGATCCCCTGCAGGGAGCTGACCCACAGGGTGCAGCAGACTTCTCCTTCTCACCCGCTGCCCCCTCAGCAGTATGTTTCAGTCAGTCTTCCGGTTCTGCTTCCCACTCTGTCTCTGGTGAATCCTCTCACCACCCACATCCCTGACTGTACCCCAGTTCTTGTAAGCACAAAAATAATAAATCATTTTAAAAATAAGTAATTAAATAAACCACTGGATGCACAATCTTAACTCCTCTTGCCATGTATCCCAACATACTTACAGGTTCCAGTGACTAGGATGTGGACATCTTCACACACAGGAGGGCATTAGCCTGCTGACAATATAGCCCAATTCCAGCAATCCTTCCACCTCTAACTCTTTCAACCCCCTAAATTCTTTGTTTCACAACTTAGAACTTTCACCTTGTTTCACAGCTGCATTTCCATCCTTATCCAGCCTGAACTCCACACTCAATTATTATAATCATGTCTTTCAGACACCTTCCACTACCTTGTACCTACCTCCCACCTACTTCATTGTTCTTACTTGGCAAAACCCCAAAGAGCTGGGTTAAATCCAACTCTCTGTCAAATGTGCACCTGCATCCACACAAAACAACCAGCGCAAATACACAGTCGGGTATGACCATACTGCTGCCCATCATTTCCCAGTTCTGTACATTCTCCCATTCACCTACAGGGTAATTTCACATCTGTTGTCTTCCCACTTCTGGCCCCACCCCACACCCCATTCATACTTTTAGCCAGTGACCATTATCATTGAAAAAACAGAAGCAGCCAGAAGGGACATTCTACAGATATCTTCCATCACATTTACCTCCCCACAAGCATGTGTTCCCATATTTTTGCTGCCTGCCTGATACTCCATGAACTCTTTCCAAGGCCACTCCTCTGCTGAATCACCCCCATTAGCACAACCACACACACTGTTACTCTCACCTTGAAAACAAGCAATCGCTCTCTTGTTTCTCATTGAGCCTTCCAGCCACCATCCCATTTGTCTGCTACTGTTTGGAGGAAAACTCCTCAGAACAGTTGCCTATATTTATCTCCTTACTGCTCTCTATTCTCTCGTAACCTTTTGCTGTCAGGCTTTTGACTCCACCAGACCGTCCTTGTCAAGGTCGGCAAATGACCGCCATGCTGGTAAATGCATTGCTTAATTTCAGTCCTAACCTTACTTTTTGTCCTGATTACTCCACTGTCCTAGAAACACTTTCCTCACTTGACTTACATGACTCTCTTGGGTTTCTCCCTATGTCACTGGCTACTTTTCAGTTGCTTTTGCTGGTTCCTCCTGAAGCACAAGATCAGTCCTTGGTCTTCTCTATCTACAATTTCTTCTTAGTGAGCTCATTCATTTTTCATGGCATTAAATATATCGATATGGTGATACGCAAATGTACATATCCAAACCTAACATCTCTCCTGACCCCAGACCCATCTCCAGTTACAGTCCAACCATTTAGTCTGATAGACGTCTCAAAACTCAGCATGTTCAAAACTGGCTAATGATATACTCTTCCAACTTGATCTTTTTGCATTCTTCCATAATTTGATCATCTCTACCTTCTTGTCGCTTAGGCTAAAATCCTTGCATTCATTCTTGATTGCCCCTTTTTAAAAATAATTTTATCAGCTCCACCTCATATCCTTGACTTTACTTTCAAAGTAGAATATCCTTTACTTTTACTTTCTGTCCACATTTCACCACTAACTCCTCTGCTACCATCCTGGTCCAAGCCAAGATCCTCTGGCCTCAATTACTACATTAGCCCCCGAGTTGGTCTGCCTGTCTGCACACTGCCTGCCTCTACCCCTAGTCTATTACATCATGGCAGCCAGAGTAATCCTTGTAAAATGTACGTCAAAAGTTATGTCCCTGTATACTCGGTAATTCCCCACTTTACTCAGAATAAAATCCTAGGAGTTCTGGTCCGTCCTTCTCTCCCATTATTTCCTCTGCCCTCTCCATCTCTACTGGCATCCTCAGAGTTGTTGCTTTTTATTAACCCACTGGACTCAACATTATCTTAGAGCTTTGTACTTGCAGTTCACTCTTCCTGATCTACTCTTTCCTCTCCCTCCATCTCCTGAAACTATGTGATTTGCACCCTTGTTAAAATCATTTCCCAAGGAATCTTACTGGTCATTCAATACAAAATCACATGCCCATCACCTCCTATCCTACTTTGCTACCTGAATTTTCCTTACAGGATTTGCAGTCTTTGGAAAGATGAGATGACAAAACATTTATTTTGCATATTTTCTGTCTCCATTCACTGAACTGGAAGCACCATGAGGTGATAGAATTTTCTGCTTTGTTCACTACTGTCTATTCAGTGCCTGGCACATAATAAGTATTACGACATATTAATTGGATATGACTGAATGTGAGGTTCTCTTATTTTTTAAAATATTCTGTCAGCAGGTGGGCTGCTTTTTTTTTAATTTGGTAAATTTTAACCTTTTACATACCTATTATATCTCTGCTTAAAAAAGTGAAAGGGGTGTATTAAATATTGTTTATAACCTATAAAAGCCACTCTCCTACCTCCCCTCCCCATCTCTCTCTTGCCGACATAATTCTGGTATGCTTGTGATGGCAGTGCCTGAAGCTCCAGGAGCTGAGTCACAAGTCTAGCCATTTACAGCAACTCTAGAAACTCAGTTTCTCAGTTATTTTGCACCTACCAGGTGCAGACATGAGGCAGTCAGCTGAAGCACATCTGGAAGACTGTCCTCTTTGATAAAATGAGAGCTCTTTTCATTCTTTCCTCCCCTGCTTTGAGTGTTTGGGAAAGTCCTGTTTGGAGCTGGAACAGCAATTTGCAACTTTGAGCTGGCAAACCTAAAAGAGCATGCCTTCACTTTGAGGGGACAACCTCTGAGTCACTTTCCCAGACTTGCTCTTCTGGGAAATGCTTAAAAACCTTCTTTCCTTGAACCTCGCTTGTCATGTTCTCTACCTTTTCTTTTCAGCCAAAAGAGATACAGGCCTAGGTGAATCTTCAGGGGAACATGACATCAAAGGACACTACACATGATTGTATGTAGACTCACAGAAGTTGTCAAACATCAGGGTCATCGTCACCTGGCCAGCTTGTGAGAGTGAAGCCTTCTAGGGCTCTCTCTGCAGAGACTCGGACGCAGTAGGTATCCAACCTACTTCTAAAGGAAATCTCTTAACCCGTTTGCTTTGCATCATTCCCAGGGCCATGGTTCTCATCAGACCTCCTCACTTCTCCTCTGGAGTGGGCCAAGCTCCTCCTACCTTGCTTCCTTCTAACCCATCTCATACGTGCTTCCAGGAGGAGCTTTTAAAACTATAAATCACATAGTGCTACTTCTTAACTTAAAATATTTCAGTTACTGTCGAGTTCTTTACTTGGCCTGCAAGTTCTGGAGCCCTCTGGTCCCTTCCCTCCTGCACAACCTCACATGCCTCCTCTTCCTCCTGGCCTCACTCTAGCCACTCTCCCATGCTTGCAGCTTTATGAATGGCCCAAGTTCCTTCCTGTCCCTGCTTGACCCTCCTCACCTGCTTCTCACCAGAGCCCGAAGGAAAGCTGCCCCTCCGTGCCATCTGTACTTGGCTTCCCTGCTCCTTCGAACAACATGCTGTGCGTGTGACTGTCTCTGCCGTGTTTCTCCTACTCCCTAGTGTGCTCCGTGAAGGCAGAGCTCTCGTCTGTCTGGTCAACCACTGGTGCTCAGCGCCAGACACAATGCCAAGTTCCTAACACTAAGAAATGTGTCAACCTGATTTAATCACCATCTAATCTTACTCTCACCAACTCTTTCCACAGTAACTCCTTGGAAGAGGGACAGTTAGAGTCATAAGAACGGCCGGTGCAGTTCTAGAAGTAGCCCTGCCCTGTGGAAGTGTAAGCTCTGACCTTTGTGCTGCTGGAGATGCCGTGGGGCATCTTATGACACGGGGCATCTTTTCTCAAGGGAAATTTGTTACCTATCTACCAGAAAATTAAGGCTTTGAAGCTAGCTGTTGATGATATCTGTTTATCTGTCTAAGATACTGCATTCTTCTAGATTCCCTGAAACCAGAGACTAGGTGAATAGCAAATCATTTCCACTGGTTCAAATATACAATATAACATTCACATAATTAACAAAAACACATAAACACAGATGGAAAGATACAAAATAACTTCAAAATAGTGATTTCCTAGGAGGCAGCAGAGAGGGATATGGGTACTAAGACATCATTTGCACTCCTCTAAGGAACACAATAGTGGCAGCTCAAGAAGCTTCCACTGTAAGGCTTTCTTTTTTTTTTAATTTATTTTTTTATATTAACTTTTTTTATTTATATATATTTGACATCAATTGTAATCCCCATGTATTCCCCATCACCATATCACCAGTGCACCATCACCTCCGTCCCCCATGCTCCCGTCTGCCCTCAACCCTTCTCCTCTTCCCTCTTCACCAAGTGTCCCCAATTTGTTCTTGTCTTTTCATTTTTGGTTTTTGTGTCTTTATTGTTATTATTATTATTGTTGCTGTTCTTATTCCTTTCCTTGATCCTTATTTGGTTCCCTTATATTCCTCCTAGGGGAGGAACCATCTGGTATTTTTCTTTTGTGTAAGGTTTTCTTTTAATGAATATATGAAATTAAAAAAACAAGCCAATCAACACTCAGAAAAAAAAGACCAAATATACAATATACTTCTACACCAATCACTTTGAAAATTCATCTAATAAGAATATGGTGGAAGGATTCAGAAATATATCCTGTGAATATTCCCCCTGGGCTTACAGACTCCACAAAGCAAAAATCCTTAGTAGTTCTGAACCCCACTGATGAGCCCCACAGAATCTCCAGCAGAAAAAGGTCAGAGCTTACCCTTCCACGGGGCAGGGCTACCTCCAGAAATGCACTGACCATTCTCCTTATGAATCTGACTGTCTCTCTTCCGAGGAGTTAGTGTAGGAGGTTGTGGATAATGAGTGAAGTGGCACAAGGGATTCAGGAAGATTCAATCAACTCTGAGGAGTGGCTCAGAGGCAGAATCACTAGGAGCCAAATATACAATTTACAGAGACTGATTGATTTATAATTACTAAAGTAAAGCAAAGAGAATGCAGCTTGGTCTTCCCATTAAACCTTGCCAATTAAGTGGTATTTTACCATCATTCCACACTGTTCCAGGTTGTGAATAATTGTCACAACTCTGATAATCAGAGTTCTTACTGACGTGCCAGGAATGGTGCTAAGCGTCATCTCTCTAAGTACTGCTTTTACCCACATTTTACCTCAGGTAATTGAGGTACAGAATGCCTTAGAAACCAGGGTAAGGTCACATGACACTATCAAACTAGGACAAGGAAAATACCTTTTTTCCTTCTGCCTTTTTATATTTTCAACTAGGTCTCTGTAACAAAGGACAGATTGATGAAAAAAGTATACACATTTATTAGCATAATTTTTACATACCACAGCATCATTTATAAGGAAATGGGGACCAGAAGAAATGATTAAACCTGAGCTTTTATACCAGATTTGGTGAAGAGTGGAGAGTCGTGGAGAAAGGTTAGAGGACAAAGTGGATGAGCTACGTGTGTAAACTGGCAGGGACAGCGGGACTTGTTTGTTCAGATTCCTCTCAGGGTCCCTCCATCTTGGCCATAAGGATGCTCTTCTTTTCCACATATTGTGGGGGGCACTTCTCACATGAGGGTCTTAGGACCTGCTTCAGGGAAAAGTCAGTTTCTCCTGCACCTGATATTTCTCAGATTCTTTCAGCTTAAAAATTTTAATATACCAAGTAGCCACAATTTGGGGTAGCATGTACTGAACCCCATATGTGCTCAAAATCATATGGTGAGCACTATAAGAGAGAGAGAGAAAAATTACATCTGACCAAAATTTAAGGGTAGAAGCAGGGGATTTTAGAAAGACTTCAAAAAGGAAGAGAAACTGAGGCTGGGTCTTGAAGAACAAGTAAAGGTTCAAGTAACAAGCAAGTAGAAAGGGAGTGGAGATTTATTTTAATCAGAGATACCATCAAGAGGAAAGTGTGGGCGTAAGAACGTGATTGGGGCACCCACTGGCCAGAGGTGGGGAGTGCAAAGTGCTCACAAGGGGGCAGACAGTCAACAGAGGTCAAAGCCCATGCTGGTCTCCAGCCAAGCAAGTTAGCCCAGTGGGCCCAAGTGTGACACCTGCAGGAGAGATGAAGCAGCCCTCAGTCATTTCAGTGTGTCTTCTATTTAAGGAGGTCCTGAAATAGTCCCCACATTAGGTTGCTCAAGAATGAGGGAGCGAGAAGGAAAAGTGGTCAAACGCTCAGCTCTGCCCCAGATCAGCATAGTACCATGTGGCTCACAGAACCAGAAATAAATACCCAGCTGTAACACAACAGAAACACAGACTGCTTTTATTTTTTCCAAGTAAACAGACTTACTTCACCTCACCTGAACTCAAATTACATACTTTATTCTGACCTGCTCACCAGAAATTGATCCAAGAATGTAGGAATTTACTGATAAGATGTCTATTTGGAAGGAAGTGTACAGTGAACTGTACACTTTTTTGTCCTCCTTTATCCTGATTTTTTTTTAAACACAAGAGCCATTTTTTTCACAGGGAGACTCAACTTAGGTATGTTTCTGCATAAAGTTTCAAAAATCAGTATCCTAGACCAGATCCTAGTGTATACACATTGTTTTTAAGCAGGAAGGTTCCAGTTCCTAATTTCTCACCTCCTTGAATTAATGGGGACCCAATAGTTTAACTCACAAAAATACTCAATGTTTTTTCTTTCATGGCTTTGAAGAGACAAGAAAACAATGTACATATTTAATCTCCATACGATAAAAAGCCATCATTAACATTTCTAAATAAGTCATTTTGCCCGGCATACTCATAATGACTTACATTCACCTAGTGACCTGGATCTATGTCCTCTATTCCCTAGCGCACATGCAACAGTAAATGAACTCTGCTAATTAAAACTACTGTCTTGTCTGAGAAGAGATTTAAAATAATTAGAGGAAATTTGCCTTGTGAATAAATTCAGAGCAGACCAGAGAAAGAGAGGAAAGCCCTCTTGCTCTAGGAATCTGTAGAAGGCAAGTTGGTTGAAGCTCCCCCAGGGTGAAGAATGCCTCAAGCAGCAACTGAGGAGAGGACAGAGCCTTCCCCCAAGGCCCTTTCAGGCCCTGCCTCACTGGGCTGAAATCCAACCACAGTGTAAGCAAGACCATCCTCAGAGATTCAGTCTTCAGGCTTGTTATTCCTCCTAAACCAGACCAGTTGGCTGTCCAGGGAGTGAAAGCAAGAAGTTCTATTCTCCTCCCCCTTCACAGTTCAAATAATTACTCTGGCCTCTGAAACACTCTGTGGATCATTAATCCACGCTGGACTTTCCCCTGCCTTGGGGTGAAATGCCCAGTGGGATTCCAGCAATGCCAGAAGAGGGAATTCATCAGATTCCCACTCACAGGCTCCCACTGCCAGCAGGGCTTGATTTTAAGGCCCTAAACTTAAAGCAACTCTTTCCAATGACTCAGAAGCTGCCTGTGCCACTCAAGCTGGGGGCCCACTTTTGCAAAAGGTGTTCAGTAATGATGGAGTTTAGATAGTGAGGCACTGGGGGCCAGGCAGGGCTACTTTCCTTGGGAAAAGGGACCCAAAACAGGTGACTCTATAGGCGACTGGACAAAATGTCCATTTTTATCTTTTAAAAAAATCTCCGTCCTTGTCATGATAGCCCATATTATCCTCACAAGAATCTCAGAATTTGAGATTTTAAAAACCACCTGCAAGATTGTCTCATTGAAGCAAGCCTTCCTACAGATGAGGAAATGACACTTAGCAAGGGTACATGACTCACTTGAAGCTCTCTGACAAGTATTCCCTGGAACTGAAACAGTCAACCCCAAGCCCTGGTCTAGCCCTTCTCTGGCCCAAACAGGCTGGTGAGAAGCAGGACTACAGGGTTATCATAGACCAGTTTCCCAGAGGTAACTGTCATGCAACAGTGATTAATTAAGATATTAGGGTTTGGGTTTTTTGCTTTTACTTTTTAAATATCCTTGTTTATTTTTTTCAAAGTATAGGATTTCTCTCCTCAGGTGTGCAATTTTGTTGTAATTTTCATGCAAGATCAGAAAAGCCTTTCAAGGAAATTACAGACTTGAATATGGAGATTAAACCTCTGTCACGCTGGCTGTGATTTGAGGTTCCGGCTAACTCAGCTTAGATATGGAATATTAGCTCAAAATAAATGTTTTAAAATAAGCAATTGAGGCTTCGGGATCGTTCATTTCTGTTGCATCACCTAACACCTTGCTAAGTATATTGCTGGCATAAAGATGTGCCAAGAACAACTCTACAGCAGCATTTCCCAAACTCACCTGCTAGCACAACACTTCTGAAAGTATAACTTATTGACAAGCAATTAGAGTTCATGACATATAACGCATACTTAGATCATTTTAGTGAAGACAGCAAACACAGATCACACATGCCAGTTAATGGAGCCAAAGGCTGAATTTTGATTTACATGTCTTACTGTTTTTTAAAAAATGTCATTTTTTTAAAAAATGTCATTTTTATGTCAGTAATGAAGCAATCAAGAACATTTATTTTATGTTTTAAAGTTAATAAGAAATTTAAAATTGCACCAAAATTTTCTGATGAGGATAATGTTTTTGTGACTTCTGAAAAATGACGAACCTACCTAGTGTCAGAAACGATGTTGTGGATCAAGGATGGCAGTGTATAATTTATCCCTACATTTTGTTTTTACTTCACTGTAGTCTGAAAGAAAAATCAAGTTTTCCAGAAAAAAAAGAACAATATGATCAGCGTGCCATGCTATATTTGGGTCTACTGAAGCAGGTTTATCCAAATTTAATTGTTTCATCTTGAATAGCTCGCTTGCTTTCTTTTTTTAGAAAACAAAATCTGGGGATTTTTCTTTTTCACTTTGAAGCATTCACTTTTTGTTTCTTTAGATTAACAGTTTGTGAGATATCAAGATTGCTTTTTGTTTCAAACTTTTTTTTAAATCTCAGATCCACAGAGAACAAGTTTATGTAGTATGAATATTTCTACATACAGTCAGAAACACATTATTACAAATAAATTTTTTTCCTGACCAGACAGCAACCTTTTAAAGAAGTTTAGTATGTTCACAAGCCACGCAACCATCACCACTTACTTCAGAATATTTTTATCAGCCTGAAAAGAAACCTCATTCCCATTAGCAGTTACTCCCCACTTCTCACTCCCCCAGTTTCTGGCAGCCACGAACTGCCTTTTTGTCTCTGTGGGTCTGTCTTCTCTGGACATTTCTTATCAACGGAATTACACAATACATGGTTTTTTATGTCCGACTTCTTGGCATGCTTTCAAGATTCATCTATGCTGCCTTATGAGTCAGTACTTCATCCCTTTTTATGGCTGAATATGGTCCATTGCGTGGAGTGTGTACATTTGTTTATCAGTTCATTAGTTGGGTTGTTCCCACTTTGGGTTATTATGAATGATACTGTATAGAAGTGGGCACTCATGTACAAGTTTGTATGTGAGATATATTTTCAACACTCTCAGGCCAAATTTAAGTTTTAAGAACAGAATAGTTTTTAAGAGAAATCTGGTAACACAGAATTCAGTAAATTCTACCTTGCAGAAAATTACAGATGTACCTCTACTGGAAGAGCTCATGTCCCAAGCTTCCTTGTTTGATGCCTCTGCAGTTCTTCTTTGGGCAACACCCTAAAATGCATTGGTTTTTATCCAATATACATGCCATATTATTCCTGGGTGGTCAAAATTATGCAGAGAACTAGATGTTTGTTTCCTGTTTTATCTTAGAGACACCAGTTGGTATTAGTCTGGTCTATCTAATTTTTCACCACCCCTGTATTTTTAATTAGGTTCTTGGTTCAAGGCCAGTTTTTCTGACTAAAACTACTAATTTCTAAAATTTTTAAAATACTACTAATTTTTGAAAGACTTCCCAAAATGTAGTACTATAGCCCAATGTGAAGAGCTTGCTGTTTGCTAAGAGGGCATAAAAAATTTGCAGTGAACTCTTCTCCCAGATAAACGTGTCTCCAGCTTGGTAAGCAAAGAAAATCACTTAAAGTTATTCATTCTATAAAAAGCCTGTTTCCAAATAACTTTCTGTTTTTTACTTAGTAGAGTCTTGCAGCTATAACAATTAAGTCATGAAGACACTACCATACTTTGAAAGGGGAACGGAAGAAGAACCCACCAGTTCTAACTGCATGGAATTAATATGCAACTCCATGTAAGATGGGGGCGGGTCTCGCACAGTGGGGATGGCACTGCTCAAGCTGAACAACACATTCAGTCTTTAAAGAGACGGTATTTAGGGCCAAATCATTAGTTTAACTAACCAATGGTTTTTGTCTCTGATGACTTTCTAAAGTAGTTTAAGTCACAGAACCTCAATCTCAGAGACTAAGAATAGTAACTTATATCTCCATCTTTTTTGAGCTATTTAAATTTCATATCCATATAATCATATATGAATATATCTTACTGTATATTAATACATACTTCTGCTATATTTATATCATATATAATATGTACATTTATGATATATAATAGCATAACAAAACACATGTGTGGTTCATATTGTGGGGACTTACAGTATTTTTCATATTCACAACCACACACATTCTTTGAACAAACAACAGGTATGTTCTACAGTTCTCAATACATATACCCATTTGCTATGACCACTTAGACTAACGTATTCTGCACCTGCTAACCAAGTAAGATTTGAAAATCAGATCAATGACAATTAGGGTCAAGTGTTTAGAATAGAACAGGCAGACAATAGTGAACAATTTCATTAGAGACACAGTTTTCTAATGCATCTAACCGCTGGATTGAAGAATTTATGCCTTCATATATTCCAGTCATGATAAGTTCTGATATTTAGACAACATAAAAGAATTATAAACACAGGTGTTTAAAATCATGGTTGGATTTTAAATTATATACAATTAGAGTTTTAAAGAACCTTCTGAAGCATGTTATACGCCTCCTATCTTACAGAAAAGGAAACCAAAATCAGAGAGGTACGAATTTCCTCAAAACAACATGACAAGCTACTGGAAAAACAGGAATTTTTTTTTTTACTTTTAGTTAAATTTTTGACTTTTAGTTAAATTCCCCATCTTCATAACCACACATTTAGAAACTCAAGAACCTATCCCTGGGACTATTTTGAGGACGGAATAATGAAAGCATATCAAGCAAAGATTTCTGGTTGTCCCCCGATAGCCATGTTCCGTCCTTCCATAACGAAGAAATCCACATTCTGGGTGGGCACATGGCTCCTCCCTCATGCAGTACCATCCCACAACAATCTCTGCAGCTGGAAATGGCATTGGACCAATTTCTGGTCATGTAACCCAGTGAGATAAAACAAAAAGTGTCCTGTGGCAGCTTTTAGATCCTTCCTTAAAAGCTGTCATTTACCTGCTGCTCTTCTCTTTCTCCTTTTTTTTCCTCTAGCCAAAATGCAGACATGACAGGTGGAATTAGATCCTCCATCTCCACAGAAAGTGCGCTCAGAACCTGATGTCACACATGCTGAAATTACCACACCTAAGCAGGCCTCAGCCATGGGAGACTTCCTGGAGCCAGACCTCTGTAGCCCTGCCCATAAGCTGACTTTTATATGAGGAAAAAAAAAAAAAAAAAACCTCTAGCGGCCTACTTATACAAGTAAGTGTTCTGAGGTGATACTCCAGACAAATCTAACCCTGATACACTTAGAACAGTCTAAATATTTAAACAACTCCTCCTTTTTTTAATGTTCTCTTTATGAGTGATCTTGCTTTTCCCATGCCCATTCATGGCCCTTAGGAAGGAGGACAGAACCTCTGGAAGGAGGAGGAAGATTGTAAGACAAAGTACCCTGCACAGGTGCACTGTGGGACAAAAGGGGAGCACTGGCTGTGAGATTCATCTGTCTTGACAATCCAGATCAAAGTGAGAGGACCAGAATGTACTAGATGTAGGAAGAAAAAGTCAGAAGCGGAGAGGTCCTTAAAGGAGTGGCCTCACTTGTGGGTGCACGGAGTGAAGGTAGCTGAGTCACTGTGCTGGGCAGGGGAAAGACCTAGGGGAGAACTGGGCCTGAGTAGAACTCGGAGCCCACCCTGACTCAGTCAGTTCTCTCTCCCCTAGCTGCACCTTGTAAAGCAGTCCTTGCTGGGGCTTGCAGAGGGATACTGGGGTGGGTGCTGCCTGACTGGCCACTACAGGCCAGGATCTGCAGCCCGGTGAGGGCCTTCGTGGGAATGGGTACCTGGTGTGACCCACACTCAAGCACCCAGTCGTGCCAGCTCCCTGGGGGCCACCAGAACAGAGACCTGACCAGCCACCTTGTACTCACACCAGTGAGTCCAGCTCGAGCCAGACATCCTTCTTCCACCACCAATGAGGATTTATAATATTTCCATCTTTGGGCTGCCATGTTTGAGATCAAGTTTTACCTGATTCTGAAACATGAATTTACTGAATTCATCCCAAAGGAGACCATCTGACACCAGAAGAGGTTGAAATATCAATAGACCAGATTAACACTTACCTCTCCCTCATTCACACCCTCTTCCACAGTGTGTGACTTCATGGGGGCCTGTTGAAGAAAGTTAAATGTAAGCAAGTTACCTTTTCTTTGTACATCTGAATGCATCATGAGGACCCTGGTAACCTTTATAAAATCAATAGTAGTGGGTTTTTAAAAATGTGAAATCCTATATAGGAAGGTGTGTCATTCATAAAACATCATGTCTTAAAATACCTTGTTATTGAGCACAAGATTACAATTTTTTTGTGGTCCCAATGAATTTGTATCAGGAAACTGTCCTCCAAATTAAAAAAATGTATTCTTATTGTTATTTTGGATACGTGTGTGGTACAGTTGCAACATCTGGAACTTGTTGAATCTAGGTCTTTTTTTCAAACAAAAAGAGTTCTAATATTAATTTTTTTTTTTAAAGAGATGAGCATTTAATTAAACTGGGGCTGTTTGATATAAAATGTTCAGTGTGGCATGCAAAAAACCAGATTTGTCTAATTTGTGGTTTGAAACAAAAGGTTTTGTGATACTGGGTTCTTGGGGAGATTTTGTTTTTACTTGTCAGACTTTGCACAAATGCCCATTAATATTTGAATGATCTATTAACAAAGTAACATTCCTTTTATGTCAACAAAATTCAACTGATTTTAGAATTAAAACCTAGCCAAGCAGTCTTTCACTCATTTTTAAAACATGGTTTAAATTAAATTAAATCAGAATTTTTAAAGTTCTGTAAGGGTAAACTTGTTATTTGGTACCATGTGTGCTTACAACTGTATTAAACTTTCCTATGAGATTAGCATTATTCTAAGTTAACAGGAAATCAAAATCCAAATTTTACAGTATTCAGTTAAGGTCAAAATTGGTGTCTCTAATATTATACTGTACTTGCAGCATACCGTTAGACAAAATGAGGACATTAACGAACATGTACTAAATAAGTATTTTTTTTTGGCCTCTTTTGAAATGGTTAATTTTTTTCTTTTCAGATTCTGAAAGTAATTCATGTCCTGTGTGGGAAATCTGAAAAATACAGATTATTGTGATGAAGACAGACCCAAAGACCAATAATTCTGCATTATAGAGAACATAACTACTGTTCCTCTACTAGAATATATCACTTTATTCTTCAGTCAGTTTGCTATATTTTAAAAGACTTTAAATTTATCTAACTAGCACTCTGGAATTTCATTTTGTTAACTTAACAGAAAAATCACCATGTTTCTCTTTTAATCTGTACCTGAAACAGTTGAGAACATTAACTTCAAAGGACAGCAATCAAGGAATCACACAACCATTCAACAAGACAAGGAATAAGGGACCTTATAATACCTGATAGCTACAACTAGATGACTCGTACCTGGTAAGTAAAAACAAAAACAAACAAAAAAAAGAAAACTAAATGACTCATACCTGGTAAGTAAAAAAAACTAGATGACTCATACCTGGTAAGTTAAAAAAAAAAAAAAAAAGATGATTTTTGCCTTTAAGGAATTTATAGGGTATATGCAAGACAAAACTAACATATATGAAATTATTTTTTAAAAGAACAGTAAATAAGAGTTATTATTTTAGGAAGGATTAGTTGTGACCATTTGAATGATCTGTAACTGTAACTTAAGGCACATTTGACTTCAAGAAATAGAAACCCATGAAAAGATTACTGGAAAGATGCAGAAGTACATCACAGACTGTCAGGTTCTAAAGCTCAGCTATACCACCAAAGCACTGGAATCAGGTACTACTAATTCTTGAGTTCATAATTCAGATTCTAATGGGAGAGAACCTGATGGTTCACTTTGGTTCCCTGTCCACTCCCACACAATCAGTTGTGACCAGAAGAAAGAGGTCACAGAGCATCTCAGGTGCCCAAAGGGAAGACAGGATTGACACCAAACTAGAGCCACCCCCTCCAGTTCCTTGATAACAGAACCCCACTTCTGGTTTCAGGCAGGAATGTGCCCAAGTTCACAGAGTAATCATAACTGGTCCAGGTAACTATGATAGGTGCGTTGTCCTTTTGCCAGATGTGCACAAACCTGAGGCTCTTTGAGCTAGAAATGGACTTGTTGCACAATTCTAGCCAATGATACAAAACAAATTGTCCTCCCAAATGAAAAAAAGATTTTTTAAAAAAGATTTATTTATGCATACAAGAGTTGGGGTACAGACCAGAGTCACGGGAGGTGAGAGGATTCACCAGAGACAGAGTGGGGAGCAGAACAGGCAGATGGACTGAAACACTCTGCTGAGGGCAGCAGCGGGTGAGGCAGGAGAGGTCTGCTACGCCATGTGGGGCCCCTCCCTGGCTGGCGGCAGGGATCACACTTGTGCTGCAGTGGCTGCGGTTTGCTTCATAGAGCATTGCTTAACCCACTGCACCACCAGAGAGGCCCCTAAATGAAAAAAAGATTTAAGAGTCCTTTTCCATACACTTGACACTAAGGATAAGTTATGTTTTATCATCCAAAAACCCTAGAGGTGCTAATTCAGAGTCCTAATATCATTGAGCCTCAACACCAAAACTGAAACTGCTAATCCTGATTTCATGTTAGTTTAAAAAAAAATCAGTACTAATTAATCATTTCCATTCAGGTACTCTATGACCTATACCCAAAAAGCGTCCAAAATGATAGGCAGTTCTTCTGGGGTTATCATAGGGATAGATTCTTTCAAAAAGTGTATGAGGAAAGGAAGGAAATTACTTGCAGACCTGGTATAGTTTCTCTGGGCAAGGCCTGGTGTAAGTACCAGTTGTGGAACTATCCCTGGCCAGGTTGGTTCATTGTCGGTTCTCACAGACAAAAGGAGAATTGGGTGCCCTCAGCGTCATTATATGGGCCATTCATACCGAATCAGGGGACAGGCTGGCCGGTATGGAGACCTCAAGGAGCCCAGGAGCCTCAGAGCGAGGCAGGTGCATGTTCTCTAGGCCCAGGTGTCTGCATTTACACATGCACACACCCAGGCTCTCTGGGCCCAGGTGTCCATAACCAAAGGTATGTGTGTCTGTGCCCACACCCTCAGCACTGGCAGGCTTCTGTGCTGCAACGTAGCAAGAATGGAAGACACAAATGCCAGCTGTGGAGGCCAAAGATAGGAGGGTGCAAAAAAGCCTGACTTAACTCCATTTTCCCTGAGGTACCATATTCCTATCCTTCCGCCTAGTAGATACTCCTTCCACTGATTCTCTAAGGTAAAACATTATTATCCCATTTTCAGACATAAACAGATTTTCAGAGAAGGCAAGTGGCACTGGATTCTAGAAACAATGCGAGCTCCATGCAAATCCCAAGGCTTTCTCTACTCTTTCTATTTCACCACAGATACCCTCAAAATGGCACATTACACTCTCTGGGCACTGAAATGACTTTGTAAGAAGATGACAAAGATAGAAAAGACAGGAAATTTCTCAGAGAAGGGGAAATCTGACTGGATCTTCAAGAGACAGAATTCAGAGAGGGAAAGCAAAGCTGGGAGGGTATTCTGAATGAAAAGAATACATAAGGCAGGATGAGAAAAAAATGCTGGCGACACGTCTGATTATGGCTAGGTAGCGTGAGGTCATATAGTAAAAGGTTCTAAAAACCAGGCTGAATAGTATAAAGTTCATTATAGAGTTGCAAATAGAGAAACCTGGAAGGTTTGTGAGCCGAGCCAGAGAAGAATATACTGAATGAAGCAGCGTTTCCTAGAGATTGAGGCACCATGGATCCTTCACATAGCTCTTGGAATGATACAGACCAGAAAGAAAAGAATATGACTTGATTTTTTTTAAAACTCAAGTTAGATCCTATAATCTAAAGGAAAGTGATGGTAATGGAAAGGAAGATCTGTTAGAGAATCAATTTAAAGGAAAACAAATAGAACTTTTTGACTAACCAGATATAAGAAATGACAAAAGAATGTTTCTTTCAATGATTTTCCTTTATCCTTTGTTTAAGTATGCATATGCTTTCCTTTCTGTGTGTCTTTTCTTTCTTTATGTTGTGATTTCTTTTTACTCATGTTCTATTCTCTGTCTTCTCACTTCCTCTTCCTTATCCAGGCTGACTGAAACCATAGCTGCAGGTACACAACACAAAGCTTTTGCCAAAAGGGAAGACATGGTGATTCTGAAATGACAGAAGTTTTTTCCAGTCAGTTCCACACAGGACACAGGAAAAATCCTTCATGGAGAAAAGGAAGTATCTTAGCATCTCCTTTCTAGGGTGATCAGAGATTACTTTATATTCGTATTAGACAATCTGTTTTTCCTGCTAACCCTAAGTGCTGGTCCTATGAACACTGTGTTTATCCACTTGTTATCTGCCCTGTCCCTACAAAAATTCTCAGTCTAAACTTAGGGACCAGGAAAAGAACTTCAAAAGTTGTTGAACTGTAAGCACTTTGTTATCCTCAGCAAATTTAATATTCTCACATTGCCTAAAAAACATTGTTATTAAAAAAAAAGCTCTTTGGAAATCATACCTCCTAACAATTCTCCTTTTCTTTGGCAATTCCTTGAGTTCATAAAATATGTTCTTTGAAAGAGAAGGACTGATTTAAATAAGAGATCTCATCTGGTTTGTTAGGAAGATGTCCAGGAAAGAATTAATGTTCAAAAGTATTTAAAGGGTTCAACAGTTGGTGTTTCTGCCAGCAATTTCCTTTTCTTTTTTGTCTGTGGCTTACATCTCTTCAATTCAGAGAAAGAAATTCTTGGAAATGAATATAACTCTGGTTCCTGACACTGCACTAGAACTTCAAGGAGGCAATACTGCCTCAAGGTTGTACCCTTTGCCAGAGGAGCTAAGACAGAAAACAAAGACAACAGACTCTCACGATACTATGAAAAAAGACAACCTCAAAGAAAAATGGCTAAAGGCTATTAACAGGACATTCACAGAAGAGCCTCCTGAACAGAATTCCCTAGTTCCAGCTTAACACTATTAATTCCAAAGGCTAGAATAGTGCCTTGTACACAGTAAACAGCTGAGCTTACAGATTGCATTTATGGAGCTTAACAGTATCAGTTAAGCTCAACGCCATAAACAATCAGGGGAATGTAAAATGAAATGAGATGTCATTTCTTGCCTATCAGATTGGCAAACTAAAATGGGATAATATCAATATTGGAAAGTGGATAAATGGAACTCTCAGTCACAGCTGTAGATTGGTATACACTGGCACAGCACTTTAAAGCAGTTTCATATCTATTAAAATTTGAAATGTGCATATCCTGTGAGCCAGCAGCTATACCTCTTGGTGTTAAGTGCAGAAAAATACTTCCGTGGCTCCTATTAGACAAGATTATTATATATTATATCTAACGATGAAAAGTAAAAACACCCTAAATGTCCATTGAGTAGGAAATGGGTGAATAACTACAGTATATTCAAATTACATAAAATTATGCCATAGTTAAAAGGAAATAGATCTACATATTGACATTAGTTGAGTCATTTGGTTTAATGCAAAAAATTAAGTTGCAGTATATACACAGTAAATTGTTTGTGGTAAATAATATGCACACAATAAAATTATATATATATATTCTACAAGACAAATACATAGCATAAAAATATATCTTCTACAAGTATAATGAAAGCCCATTACTTTCCATTAGTACAAGTACATTCTAAAAGTATAAATACCAAATACTTTATATAAATATACAAAAGGTAATGTCTAGAAATAGATCTAAAAGGAGTCACATTGAACTATCAAGAATGGTTACTCTAGGGGGCCTCCCTGGTGGTGCAGCGGGTTGAGCACCGCACTGTGAAGCATCTGTGGCACAGCTGCATGAGTTCGAGCCCAAGCCAGGTTGGGGACCCACATGGCACAGCAGACCTCTCTTGCCTCGCCCGCTGCTCCCCTCAGCAGTGTAGTTCAGTCGATCTGCCTGTTCTGCTCTCTACTCTGTCTCTGGTGAATCCTCTCACGACTCTGGCCTGTACCCCAGCTTTTGTATGCATAAATAAATCTTTTTTTTTTTTTTTTAAAGAGCGGTTAGTCTAGGAAGGGATTTGGGATACAGACTTGTGGTCAAAAAGGAACATAATCCTTACTTTTAAAAAATGTTTAAGAGGAACATATTCAGGTACTACTTGTATTCTCAAAAAAGGGTAAGAAAAAGAAAATAATTTAAAGAGAGAACGAATAAATCTATAGAAATTGCGGTGAGAGTAACCAGGGAGGTGGAAAGGAAGACAATGAGATCTACCACGGTCTTCCTCCTTGCTTCTCCCCAGTTGTATTGCTTCTCTGATTTGCGAAGTTCTGTTTAGTGAATTCTCTTGATTCAGAAAAAGCAGTTTCAAGGCAACTGGGAATATGTGTGTGAATGGGGTCATGTTATGAGACCAAGGTAGAGATGACATTCTCAAACACTTTAGGTTTGATCCCACCACTTGCAAAAGAACTAGGAGATTATCTTACAAAATTCAGAAGGAAATTTCTTTTGTTAGGTGGGTAGCCTCCTCGAGGGCTTACTGTGTTGGAGTAATTCACCGGTGTGTGTTAGCTGGCACAGCTTTGGAGGTTTTGTTTCATTCTGATGGACAATCTGAAGTCATGATCCTGAACTTCATTGTTAATGTGGATATAACAGAAATGACTTAGACTTTTTTTAAAAAAGAGGTAAGACTCTTTTATTTGGCCACTCTCATGAAAAAAACAGATATTTAATATGTTTCCCCCACTATGTAAGCTCCTTATAGTTTGCTAATTAAAGCATAATAGTTAAGAAGTCAAACTCTGAAGCCAGACTGGGTTAAAATTGCCTCTTACATTTACTAAATGTATGACTTGGACAAATTATTTGACTTCTCCATAATAGTTAATAATAGTACCCATTACTATCATAGGACTGAGTGAACTAACAGAAGTAATAGCATAGTACTGAACACTACACAGTACCTGTACATAGTATATACGCCATTTCAGGTTATCAGTCTTATTGTCCTTATTGTTGCTTTTACGAGTCACTTTTTAGTTATATCTTTAGGCGACTCTTTTGAAGTCACTATGAAGGCTGATTCAAGTCAACCCATGTTCAGTATTGAATAAATACACTATATGAAGATGACAGGGTCGGAGGTGAACAAAAAGGGTTTAAGCAACATTGTTTGGTGAACAGACACCTTGCCATGTGTACACAAGTGCACCTGAGGTGTTTTACTCTGCTGCACTCAACAGGAGCTGAGGCATTATACTCTGAGATTTAAATGGAATCAGCTCACCAGCTCATGCAGTGGGAACAGCATGTATGTCTCATCCTGGCTTTCTAGGAATCTGAGATTATGATTTCTGCTCTTCCAGGTCATTTCTGGCTCCAACCTTCTGTTCTTGTTGAATTGTTTCATCTGTGGATCATTTTGCTGTCCAACACACTATCCCTGTCTATACTATGCTGCTACACAGAGGGAAAAAGAGACCTTCTCCAGACATCCCTCACAAAACACTATCAGCACAAGTTTTTCGTGAACATAGCAGAATCTTACTAAGGTTTCGAAGCAATAGTGATATTGTGTTACGTAGTCATAGGACAAAGAGCCATAAATCTTACAGCTGTTAACCCTCTTCTTAAAAGTATTTTGGCTAACCTCACTCATCATCTATTTTAGTCAAGGTTCTCTGATGCAAGCAATAGCCACTTAATTTGGAGCTGATTTTAGCAGGAAAAGATCCTCAAAAAGCCCTGAGGCACCAAGGTGAAGTCTGTCTCCACAAATGACAAAGTGGAATCATGCCACAGAACTGGTCCAGTGAAGAAACTCCAGCTTCCACTACTGGGCACAGAAGTGCATCACAGTTGGCACAACTGAGACTGTAGACACAGTTTCTCTGACGCTATGGCTGCTGCTCTGGCTGCTACTCTTCTCCAGTGTATTTTCTGCAGTCACTGCTTTGTGGTATGATTAGCTCCCTTTTCAAGATTTCTGGTGGGTGCATTTCTTTGGTTATATAGGTCACATGCCCAGGTCTACCACAAAAGAAGTTGGAAAAGTAGTCTGTCCCTGAAAGATAAGGGTTTACCAAATCGAAGGAGGCAAGCTGTTTATGGCAAATGTTCCCTGTGCCAATGTTTCTTGGATGGTGAGCCCCCAAGAGATCCTGTTGAAATGCAGATTCTGATTTTAGGGCCACAGAGAACGTGGCACCCAGGTAATGCAAAGCTTCTGTTCTGAGGGTCACACTTTGAGTAGCAAGGCTCTTAACAATTAATTTTGGTTACTTATCGGAGTAACTGGAGAAATATAAAAAGTGCTGTCTGGTTTCTACCCTCAGTCGATTTAACTGGTCTGGATAAGACCTGGAAATATGAACTTTTAAGTCTCCAGATGATTCCAATGTACTCAAGTAGCATTTTTTCACTGCAGGCACCAACTTCTTGTTATTTTGCAAGTATTTCTTTTCTCTTATTTCCCAGAGTTCCACTTCTCCAGCCTTGCTTAGTATCCCCCTTCAAATTCAATTACTCTTATTTATTATGCAGAACAATGTGATACTCCACCCCCTAGTCTCCTGAGCCTAACTATGCATATCCAAAAACTAGATAAGGAGTTCTCCTAATCCAGTATTTTCCAAAAATATGTTACCTGTTGTACTGGAGAATGTGATCTGAAGTCACACATTGACAAATAGTGCTTTGAATTGCAGTATTTAAACGTGCATTGCTCAAAATATATAAAACAGTATGTATGATTTCATAAATATTACTTAACTATTATTGCTTAGAATGTCAGGGTTTTTTTTTTTTTTAAATAGGTAAATAACAATAGAGCAGCTACGACAAAAATCATGAAGATGGTGTGAAAATAAATGAAGTTTGAGAGGGTTATAAGACTTCTACCCAAAATTCCTAGACTTAGATGCAGAAAAGAGCTGATAGAAATAAAGAATTGTTGGAGCAGTTTTAAAATACCAGCTTTTTTCTTTTCCATATTAGTCTCTGGAGGATAAGGAAGACATATAGAGATTTACTGCTAAATTTATATGAATTGTGCTATCAATCTTAACACACAGAAACGGTTAGTCAATATTGATGTTAAAAATTCTTTTTCCCTATACTAAATGAAGATTTCATAAGGTTGAAAAATTCATGTTCTAAACAAAAATAACTATAAGAATTGTCATGAAATATGAAAAGTAGGTTACATTCCTTACCTAGTTAACCTTTGACAAGAAAATGGGTAATACTTTTTAGTATTGTTGATACCTAATCCACAACTCAAGAGAGCCCACGTTTCCTAAGCAAGAGAAATTTTAAACATGCACACTTAGTCATATCATTGTGAAACTCAGGACACCAAAAAAAATAGAAAAACAGATCTTAACCAGCAATTATTGATAGACTGACAACACATTTCTCAGTAGCAACAGAATCCAAAAGATAACAATATTTTGAGAAAAGAAAAAAAGACAAAGGTAAACTTACAATTTTATACATGTGTGTGCATACACACACACACACACAATCTCCCTCGTAGAATTATCTTGAATGAATGAGGCCAAAACTAAAATATTTCAAGTGCTAGGGAAAACTATCTGAAAATTTACCACATCACAATCTCTCATTAAGGGAAATTCTATAGAATTTATTTTAGGCACAAAGAAAATAATACAGAAGGAAGATCTGAGATACACATGGAAATCATAAGCAAGACATATTTACATATGTGAGTGGGTCTAAAAAACACTTATTTATATAGGAGGAGAACAGAATAGAACTAAAGTAGTGAATAATAACATGAATAATAACAGTTTATATGATTGGGAGGGATGTGTAGAGTTAAAACATCCTAAGGCCTTTGAATTATTCTAGAGGGAAATAAAGATATTAACTTCAGAGTTTAAGTTTATACTACAAACTTTAGGATAATCACTAAAAAACATACATGGTGTATTATTCCAAATAAGTTGAGAGAAAAAAGAAATGGTGTATCAAAAAGACACCCCCACACACACATGCACAATCCAGAAGAAGCTTCTTCCTTAGTTTTTTGACTTTGTTATCTGCCATTCTCATTCAGGATAAATGGTGTTGTATAATTTTTAATTGTGAGTTTATGTTTAAAGGATTCTTTTTTTTAAAAAAAAAGATTCATTTATTTATGCATACAAGAACTGCCGTACAGGCCAGAGGTGTGGGGGTGAGAGAATTCACCAGAGACAGAGTGGGGATTAGAACAGCTGGATTTACTGAAGTACACTGCTAAGGGAAGCAGCAGGTGAGACAGGAGAGGTCTGCTGTGCCATGTGGGTCAGCTCCCTAGTCCAGGGACCTAACTCATGCCGCAGTGGCTGTGAATAGCTTCATAGTGCTGCATCTTCATAGGGCCACACAGGAGGCCTGAAGAATCCTATTTTAAATAGAATTCCTTTCAGTCTTTTATGGATGCACCTCTATGGGATGGTTTTATGTTTGCTTCAACCAGGTATTTCATAAATAACTTACCTGAGATCTATTTGGGGAGGCAGGGGTTAGGAGAATCAAAAACTAGGTTTTGAAATTCCAACAATACATTAAGTGTTATTAATTCAGATACTTAACTCCTGTGAAATGCAGGCCTAGGGATTAAAATTTTCATCAAATATTTTTTTTTTCTTTTCATCTAGAAATGGATAAAGCTTCCCCCTCTGCTTGTCTACTAGAATTTCACATTTTCCCTGGTGCATGCTTTCCTGAGTATGACGTATTTTTGGAACAATGACTTTTTGTATATGCTGTTTCAGTTCCCATTGAAACTGAAACCGGGCCTTTTCCCTACCTTTATACTTCCAGGTCTCAAGTTACAATGACCAGCATCTTACTACACCTAGAATGACCAACTGTCCTGGTTTGCGTGGGTCCTGGTTTGCATGGGTCCTGGTTTGCATGGGTCCTGGTTTGCAGGGGTGTGGGATTTTCCAACACTAAAGCCAGGAAAAATCCAGGGTTAACTAGTATGCCTAATTATCCTACATGCAAACCCTCATTACCCAGGACAGAGAAAACTCAGTTCAACAACTCACTGCATCATTAAAATGGTATTTATTATATAAAAAACAAATCTTAAAATAGTCTTACTAATATTATTTATTTTACATATTATTTTATCCAGCAATGCTAGATGGTCTTAGTAAGAGTTTTTGGGTAATAGAAGTCCTCCATTTTGCCAATTTACTAAATAATATGGTAATGATTTCTATTAATACGAAAGTCAAGTTTGAGGATAAAAGTTATAGCCAGCCCTGTAGGTACAGGGCTCTGGAGTGGGTCCCAAAATCACCAACTGTTTCTCAGCTCACCCTTGCTCTATTTGATCCTGAGAATGTTCTAGAATTCTCTAGGCAGGTCTAGCTTCTTCCTCAAGAACTAAAAGATAAGCTCTCTTTTTACAATTTGAACTACCTGAAGGAGAGTGTTTGCTCACTTCCTATGGCACCTGGCTTTTGAAAAATGAGCGGCTTAAAGGCCAAGCTGGCTGCCCTAATTTCTTATTTTTAAGACCATCTAGACCACACTTGACAGGCATCCAAGTTTTGGAACTTCTCAATGACTCATATCCTGGTCTCCATTTTCTAGTTTCTAGATTTCTAGTGTCTAGTTCGTTATGCATTTCAATAGAGTTGGGGGCATTTCAATAGATTTGGGGGCAGCGATATGAGCAGTCGATTTCAGCAAACACTGTGTTCAAGACGCCATTTTGAAACTAGAGCCTATATTACATTTTCTATTTCAACATGTATCCCACTGCGCACATCTATTTTACGTGTACTTCAAAGGCAATTTCAGGATGACGTGTAAATCTTAGCAGCTGCTTGTGGGCGGAACCTCACTGGCTGCTCGATGCCGGCCCACGCGCACCCCCTGCACACCCCCGGTCAGGGCGCGGTCGTTCCCCCCAAACCCCCCCCCCCCCGGCAGGGGGCGGGACACGCTGTCACCCATTGGCTGAGGCAGCTACGNGCCGGCCCACGCGCCCCCCCTGCACCCCCCCGGTCAGGGCGCGGTCGTTCCCCCCAAACCCCCCCCCCCCCGGCAGGGGGCGGGACACGCTGTCACCCATTGGCTGAGGCAGCTACGACGAGCCCCAGCACCCTGCGCAGGAGCCAACTCTGCGAGCCCCGCGGCCACGCCTCAGTCCGCCTGCGCCCCTCAGCCTCGTCGGCCACCTCGCCTCACTGCCCTTTTTGAGTTTTCTTACCTGACTTTTTTCACTGTGCCCCATCCGAGCCGGGCCTGGGCACCAGCAGCCCCCCCGAGTGGTGTCACAAGCGCAGCCTCTGCTCTTCCTCGAGCCCCATCGGCAAGAACTGCTAGCTGCCGCCATCATGGTGAGTTGAGGAGAAGGCCTGAGGGACGCCAGCTGGGCGGGGGCTCTGGGACGATGGCCGAAAGGCGGCTTTGGGGGGACCGTGTGAGGTGCGGGGTACCCTGACTTTCCCATTCTTAGGTATCCGCCCGGCAGGCCGAGGCCTGCTGAGGGGAGGGGGCAGAGGCGGCCTTCCGGGCGCGGCCTACCAGGCCCAGGCCGCTGACCAGGAAGGGCGGGAGGCCGGGTGGGGGAGGGGTGTGGCCTCCGGACCCCGGCCACCCGCTGACCACGTGCAGGGCCGCGGCCTTCACAGCAGCTGCCCCAACTCCAGGGAAGCGGGTTGGCGGGTGTTCGCTGCCCCTCCTTCCTCGATGTGGGGTGCGGGGACACCACCCCGGGGGTGCTTTCCCTGTGGAAAGGAGGCCCCCGAGGTCGTCTCTGCGAGATGGCGTCGGGCCTCGGGCCTCGGGCCCCGGGCCCGAATGCCACCCAGTGTGCTCTTCCTGAGGAGCTCGCTTCTGTCTGGGGGCCCAAGTTTCCTCAGGAAGGGGATCCCCTCGCTGACTGGGTGGGGGCAGGGTGGAGTTGGGGGACCCTGGCGGGTGTGTTCGTGGGGGCTGCGGGACAAAGGCGGGGGGGGGGGGGGGGGGGGGGCCCNCCTCGGCGCAGGGGCGGTGCCCAGGGCAGCCTCGGGTGCGCGCGCAGGCCCCGGCCTCGCACGAGGTTGGCGTTGCTTTCGCGCCTCGTGAGGGTTGAGACCTGCTGCGGCGGTCCTCGGTGGGCTAGGCCGGGAGCTTGAGGTAAATAAAACGCACCTCCAGTAATGGAGGCCCTTTCTGGCGCGTGTTTACGTGAGTTGTGAGGAACGCTTAGCGTCGGTGCCCGCCTGCAGAGTCAGTTCTGAGAACGCCTCGGACCAAGTGTCTTCCGGACCGTGCGTAATTTATTTATAATGTAATCGTTTTAGCCTCCATTTTGAGAAATGCAAGAAATTTATCAGTACGTAGAAGTAGCACAATATTAGCGATGGCCTATAAATAACCTGTTTGTAATTATTGTGTCCTGTAGTTGTCTACGTATGGTAATAATTACTTAAAGATCATTTTAAGTTACTGTAAATAATTATAATGATTTTCCCTCCATTTTTAGAGGTAAAAAGGAAATGCTAAAAGCTTTTTTTTTTCCAATTCTAAAGGTAGCATATTTACTCATTTGAAAGTAATCAATGTAAGAAAATAGAGTTCCCTTTTCATCCCAACACCTGTAATCATTGTTACAGGTTTACATACCTGTAATATTAATTACATTATTAATATTAATCGTTATTACATGCCCTTCCAGATTGCTTTTATACATGTATTTTATTTTACAAAAGTTGAACCGCGTACTATTTTAAAACCTGTGTCCTTCAATATAAGTGGGCGTTATTCCAAGGATAACTAAAATAATTTTTAATATAAAATGTTAAGTATAAGAGGGTGTCATTCACTTCTTTTCTCAAATTCCCTTATTGATAATTTTTCTATATTAAAATAATTCTATGGTGAATGTCATTGTGAACGTATTGGGCATGTCTGTTCTATTCATTTGTTGAAATAAACCACCATCAGGGAAATCACTGGAAAAAAGTGTTACGAACTTTATAATAATTTCAGATTACGGTATGTCATTCTAAGCTACTCTTGATAATAAGTCATGAAGCAGGGCCCACCCTGGTGGCGCAGTGGGTTAAGCAACGCACTATGAAGCAAACCGCAACCACTGCAGCACGAGTTCGATCCCTGCCGCCGGCCAGGGTGGGGACCCACATGG
>JAGFMF010011681.1:3030609-3042864 GCA_019455555.1 Galemys pyrenaicus | reverse complement strand
CCCTCAGCAGTGTACCTCTGTTGATCTGCCTGTTCTGCATCCTACTCTGTCTGGTGGATTCTCTCACCACCCCCACACCTCTGGTCTGTACCCCAGTGCTTGTATGCATAAATAAATAAATTAAAAAAAAAAAAAAGTCATGAAGCAGTATATAGTCCCACTGTGGTCTGTGGGGTAATACGGTCTCTATATTACTTCTGAAGAGAGTTAGAACAACTTTTTAAAGTTGTCAATCTAAAGCTAAAAAAGATTTCATTATGTCGATGTACTTTTTTATCGTTGAAATTTATTGTTGGTCATATGTAAATTTATTTTTCTTAATAATGTTATGATTTCTTAATATTTGTTGTTATAAGAACTCACATTAATAATCCTGTTGTCATATATAGTGAAAAAATTTCTGGTGATATTAAGATAAGTCCTTATTGCTAATTTCGGAAGATAACTGGTATTTCATATAAGTCTGGTAATAGTAGAAACTTAAGATTGTTCTATATAATTTTTTTAAAATTAAAAGTGAATGCTGTCTTTTATCAAATGATTTTTCAGTAGTAAATTACAGTAACATTTCATAAGAATGAACCATCCTTGCGTTTCCAGTATAAACTGTACTTAAGATTGTATGTGTTTATCTATTGGTTTCTCCCACTATCCAAAAATAGAGCATTCCTATTTGGTATGATTCCATTGGTTAATTCTGCAATCTGGGAATGTTGGCCATATCTTCCATATAAATTAATGATAAGTGTTCCTAGACCCCCAGTATAACCCATTGGCAATGTATAACCAATAGCAATGTTCTACTTTTCAGATTGGGCGGGAAATTTGCACTGCTAGAATTATGCATCTCCGGAAGTGGGAGTACAGGTGGACCATCCTAATCAAATTTTTTTAAAGAATGTGTTAATTTTGTGAAATACATTGAGAAATAATCTTTCTTGTGAATTTTTTTAAAGGAAAGTGAATGAATTTTTCCTTCTTTTCCAATCCCTCTCCCCCAACAAATTATCTTTTTATATTATAGCCTGAAGAAACTCCTAATGAAAATGAATCAGAAATTGCATATTCTTTCTCTGCCTGAGGTTTTTTTTTTAAATTTTGCGTTCATCTGGAAAGGCATTTCATCAAGATTTCCAAATTTATTTCATAGAGCATATATAAAGCATGTTCTTAAAATCTGTAGTCACAGCCTTTTTTTCAGTGCATATATTTTTCTTACTTAAACTTTACATAAGTTTTCTAACTTTTATTTCCAATTGTCTTCATTTTTAGATTCACTTCTTTTCAGTTCCTTCTCTGAGTATGTCTGATGACTACAAATTAGACTTTCTTCCTGGTCAATATATAGAGATCTCAGTTTGCTTCATATGGGCATAGAAACTGAATGAAATAGTGTTGTCAAATAGTGTGGTATCTGAGGAGCTTTAGGGACTTTTTTTTCTGCTTTTACTTATTTTTGTCATATATATAGTACTGTAAATAGTAGTTGTGGCAGTTACATATATAATGGCTTCCAAGTTTATTCTTAATATCCCAAAATTACTTATTTCAAAACCCACCAACTAATTCTTAGATTTAATGCAGTGTATTTTCTGTATGCTATTGATGGTTAAAATAAATACTTTGAAAACCCTCCCCAAACTTGCTTTAGCCTAAGAATCCACTTGCAGCTTTTTTTCTTTTTGACCGTACTTTAAAAGTGACCAAAAATTGTCTGTTAGTTGTGACTGTTGTATATCTTAAATATACTTATACACGTAGTAGGGAGTTTTTTAAAATATCTCTACATTTCGTTCTTGTTAGAATGGATTTCTCTTTGTTAGCTTTGAGTGCCACCTGCTGGCTGAGTACTAGGACATGATGGTGCCTTTATTAAGATATGACAATAGTAAGGTGATTTGATGAATTTGACATTTAATATTCTAGTAAAGCACATAGCCAATTTGTAACCCTCCCCCCAAAAAAGCTTCCTATAATTTTTTCTCTTTACAAAATCTTAAGTATCAAATTTACTTTGTGTATAAAAATGAGAATTCGAGTTTTCCTCTTCAGTTCTAGTAACACTGTCCTAAGGTTTCTCAACCTATCACTAATCAAATTTGGGGCCAAGTCGTTTTTTTTTTCCTGTGTGTGTGTGCATGGGGGGTATCCTTTGTATTATAGGATGTTTACTGTATCCCTGGCATCTGCCTATCACGTGTCAGGAGCACACCTTAACCCAAAATGTCTCTAATTCACAAAATCAGCCCTGGTTAAGAATCAGTCTATTGTAATAGCCCCTATTTATAATGTGGCAATTTTCTGGTCTGACATTACACCTTTAATTAAAACACATCCATTAGGATTCACAAACAGATATTACTACTAAATACTTTATTAGATAAAAGTATATTCAAATTTACCCACAGAAAATTAAGAAAAAAAATTATAGGCATTTCAGAACCACTATTTTATTTGTTGTGGATTTTTGGATGAATTGAAAGGGATTGGTAAATTGTAGTGGTTGAAAGTCTAGGGAAGCGTTTACTAACTCAAGATATATGGTTTATGTATTACCTTTTAGGGAAAAAAATGGAAATTATAAAATGTTCCTCAGTACTTTTACTTTTTCACTTCATTAGTTATGAAATACTACTCTACCATAGTAAAAGAATTATAAATTTTTCAAATAGAAAAACAAAATAACAAGTATAAGCACAAATACATAGAGAGTAACCAAAATGCTCAAATTTGGTGATCTGAGCCTTTTAAATTTCATTTTACCAGTTTCTAAAATCTAAATTTTTTAGTAACTTCTCACATCTAATGAAATAGTAGTTATGCCTACTTTCTCATTAATTTCTGTAAAGTGGCTATACTTACCTTTTTAAAAATATGTACCAGTTGGTTTCTTTGGTCCTTGTTTTCCTCCAAAGCAGAGGTGTGATAGTGTTATCTCACTTGCAGCCTTTTCCACTTACAATTAATGGGCACTTCGTAAGTGAATTTTAAATGATTGGATGTGCTGTAAGTGGATTTTTGGAGTTACAATTAAAAGCAGTTGTTAATAAGTTATCTATAAAATAAATAAATAGTAAAACAAGGGAAGGAAACTTAAAAATTCTATTGAAAATAAATTCAAGTAACCGGACACTAACTTATATCAGCATTCCACTTTATTCTTTACAAAACAGATTTAGAGGGCCTCCCTGGTGGCGCAGTGGGTTAAGTAACCCACTATGAAGCAAACCTCAGCCACTGCAGCACGAGTTCGATCCCTGCTGCCGGCCAGGGAGGGGACCCACATGGTGCGGCAGACCTCTCCTGCTGTGCCCGCTGCTCCCCTCAGCAGTGTACTTCTGTTGATCTTCCTGTTCTGCTCTCCACTCTGTCTGTGGTGACTCCTCTCACCCCCCACACTCTGGCCTGTACCCCAGTGCTTGTGTGCATAAATAAATAAAGCTTAAAAAAAAAAACAAAACAGATTTAGATATAGTATCTCATTTCACTCTCACAGCAGTTTTCCCAGAGTTAAACAGCTAGCATGTAAGTGGCTTATACCTTGTAAGGGACATGAACTTAGATATCCTGACTAAATCGGTTTGTTTCAATATGCTATACTGCCTTTCCAACTCATATTACCTGCTAGAGAAAAATTTACATTAAAGTTAAACTTGGAGTCTACTGTGGAAGATTAAAGACAGAATTTTTACTACAATCCAGAAAAATGAGTTTCATGTGTGGGTTTCTTTATCTGAAAATAAAGATGGTATCATTTATATTTATGAGCCCACTGTGAAAATAAGAATTATCAGTGGGACTGATTTGGAAGAAAAATGTTATTTCAAAAGATGTTTTGAACACCCTAGGATTAGGAAAAATGAGTATAACACCACCCCTACTTTTTTTTTTGCGTAAGCTGTGCTAACACAAGCAGATAATGGTTTCATGATCCATTTCCAAAGTATAGCAGACCTACTAACAGTGTAACAATCCTAAAGTCAGTGTTAATTTTGATGACTGGAAAGACAAAACAAATTGGTTTAAAATGACAGTGTTTTGGTTTTGATGCACCTTTTTTTTTTTTTGAGGAATTATCTTATTTAATGATTTACCTTGTTTTTTGTTAATATACTTAGTAAATGAAAATTGAGCAAATGAATAAATGAGATTTATACAACAGGGTGACTTTTAATAACTACAAATCTACAAATCTAAATTTTACAAGTAATTTTTAGTATTTCATTATAGTATTTTTCACAAACTATGAAGTCAGTATTCTATCATAGAGTACAAGAGGTGACCGTGAACAGCACTGGCTTAAGGAAGTACTGTAATCACTTTGGTTGAAACTTTATGCTGACATACTTTGATTACTTTACATCCTGAGCTTGACCTAAGTTCTATTATAACTGATTTACCATGAAAGTAATTTACATATTTTGTATTTTACATACTAAAATTATATTTCATAGATGTGTTTTTTTACCAGTGTTTCTAATGATGATGCCTGCTTCCCAAATTACAGTCTGCTGTGAATCCTGAGACCCCAAACTCAACTATCTCCAGAGAGGCCGGCACTCAGTCCTCATCTGCTTCAACCAGCCAAGGCTACGTTTTACCAGAAGGCAAAATCATGCCAAATACTGTTTTTGTTGGTGGAATTGATGTAAGGGTATGGTATTCGTATTTTATTCCTGTTTTAAAATATTTTATGAATAATGGGATTTTGAACATAATGCATGCTTGAAATTGGTTTTGTTTTTAACCTGTAAGAACTAAAAATATTTTTGACACAGTACAGGTAGTTTGGGAATACTGAGTACTTGGGTAAGATTACTGCCTACCATGTCTTCTTTATAATTGAATTGAAAATTTTGGATGCTGAATTTTTACTCTTGAAATCAAATTCTTTCCCATAGATGGATGAAACAGAAATTAGAAGTTTCTTTGCTAGATATGGTTCAGTAAAAGAAGTGAAGATAATCACGGATAGAACTGGTGTGTCCAAAGGGTGAGTCAAACACAATATAATTTATCAAAAATATCTGAACTACAGCCTCTGTGGAATATTAGGAGGAATCTAAAATTGGTATTTTTAAACTTACCTAAATGAAATTTGGTGCTTAGTTAATTTCATGTAGAGGATAAGCTTGCTACCAACTCTTACTTAATCATTTTCCTGGTGTTTATATTTAAATATTTCTCATCTTCATTTATTTCAAATATGTGAATTAGGTTTGTCACAGAATTGGGTTTTTTCACCCAATCACCTAAATTTTAACCATCTTGACATTGATAAGGTTTATATATAGGAATTTTCTGTTAATGAATGATACTGTCTTAATTTTAGCACTTTCTAACATAGATAAGGGTAAAAGAGCAGTACTATTTATTGAGCTCTGTCACATAATATCTTACAAACATTTACCTTGGTGTATTTTTCATTCTTTATCATCACTTCTGTCAATTATCTCATAGAATGATGGAATTATAAACCATGTATTACTATTGTATAACTGTAGTGATTTTATACTTGATTTGTTTGCCCTTCTAGCTATGGATTTGTTTCATTTTATAATGACGTGGATGTGCAGAAGATCGTAGAAGTAAGTAATCTTATGAAAAATATCTGTCTGGCTTAGGGATGCAGTATTTTAGTATTGTTGTATCCTCTATATACTTCACCTTGTATAAAGTACAGTAAGTATATTCTAAATACAATCTTAAGTAATTTTTACAGAACTTGTTATATATATATTTTTTGATTGGTATCTAACTTCATAAACTAGAGCTAGAAAAGGTTCAACACAGTATACAGATTTTTGATCAAATTCTATCATGTGTCTAGACACTGACTAGAGCAGTAAGAATAATTAAAGTAGCTTTAAGCCAATGAATTTTGATTGGGGTATTTACCAAATCTTGGAAGCAAAGACTTGGGGATTGATTCTAGTTTTGTCACTGTTTTACTTTCAGTCACAGATAAATTTCCATGGTAAAAAGCTGAAGCTGGGCCCTGCAATCAGGAAACAAAATTTATGTAAGTAATGAAAGAAATTGTTTTTGATGATACATGTGTAGTTTTCCAGAGAAATAAAAATAACGATTTGTTTTCTTTGAAAAGGTGCTTATCATGTGCAACCACGTCCTTTGGTTTTTAATCCTCCTCCTCCACCACAGTTTCAGAGTGTCTGGAATAATCCAAACACTGAAACTTACATGCAGCCTCCAACTGTGGTGAATCCTATAACTCAATATGTCCAGGTAAAATTTCCTGTATTTTGTTGTTGTTGTTACAGTATTGCAAAGCTTGTAGGTCAGGAGCAACTTTAAAAAATAACTGTAAATCAGTTACTATAATGAGTGATGAAACTGTCCCTGTTTGAATACGTTGGGCAATGGAAAGTCTATTACCTTTGTTAGAAACCTGTCATTCTAGTGTTACTCCTTATTCTAAGCTTAAATCTCCTATTGTATCTACATAGAACATAACCTATTTCCCTTTTCCCTTAGCAAGTTAACTCCTAAAATATTTGACAGCTTTCCTTGTGTGTCTGCCTGATTTACTCCTCTAAGGTTAAGTTATTCCAGATATTATTTGGAACAATTTCCAGATGCCTCTTCATATAGATTGTTGATTTCTAGATATATTTAGTTCTAGAACGGAGAGATTTCTAATCACTTAACTATACTTGCAAACTCTTAAGTTTCTGGCAAGAATTTGTCTGGTGTTGATGACTTTAATATCTGAAGTGGTATTTGGCACACTTCTGTTGATAACACTTATTTTTTGTTGTTTAATTTTGCTTTCTTCAGTTTAAAAGGCATTTTATTTGCCAGAAAAGAAAGAATAGCCTAGTGAAATAGTTCTGCATTCTCTCTAATTTGTTTATATTTTTCATCTAGCTGACATGCGCATGGGGCGTGTTTGTGTGCATGTGCGCGTGTGTGTGTTTAAATCTTTCTTGCTCTAAACATGCCTAGAAGAAAAGACCTTATTCCTAACATCTACTGTGCACTATTGCCTATTCTGGATGTATTCATGTATGATTCTACCTTTGTGTTTTTAATCAACAAAAATTTACTGAAAGATGTAATGCATTGTATTGGCTTTTTTTCTTCCAGTTTTGGATTATATACTGCCCTTAATTTTAAGAAGTAAAATAAAGATCCATAAAGTATGTGGAGGACTATCTCTTGATATTATCTTTTGATATTATCAAAGGAGTCCATACTATCTAAAAAAATACTTTTACAAAGAAATAGCAGATATACTAATACAATTCTAATATGGAAATCTGTCCTTAATAGAACCTTATTACCAGCATAAGAAAGGACTTCTGGGTGGGCATACATTATAAATAAGATCATCTTAGATAAGCAAAATCAGCCACTTGCTTGCTTTATCCCTTCTTCCCCAGCCAAAGGCTAACTTTTGACAGAGAAATTTTTTTTTTTTCATGAAGTCAGTCACTGGTTAAAATTCTGCATTGTATTTAGAAAGATAACTAAGATTTCTTTATTTTTTATATTGAGAATAATCATTTTTAATTTAAAAAATTAACCTTGTTAATCCATTCTTTCTGTAAACTTTATGTGCAGGCATATCCTCCTTATCCAAGCTCACCAGTTCAAGTTATCACTGGATATCAACTGCCTATTTATAATTACCAGGTAATTTAAGAGGTAGCAAAAGGATTGATTTTTGGAATAATCCTGAGCCATTTACTTAGATAAATTTCTCTTGTAGTTTGTCATTTAAACTTGTTAAGAATATCTAACATTAAGGAAAAAAACTAAAGTTAGTCTAGCATTAGGAATTCTGTATTACTTAGAAATAAGGATATGCTTTCACAAGAAAGCACTTAGCAAGAACTTGTACCATCTTATTAGATCGATGTTCCCTTTATTTTAGGATGTTTTCTTTCCTCTTTACTATCAAATAGCTAAAATATCCACATTATGACTATTACAACTATTCTAGGAAGATAGGTTGAAATGAATTGATTCTTCAATTCTTAGAGCACTGAATTCCAGTTATATTTGGTAAGTGTTATTTTAGGTGGTTACTGCAAGATACTACAAGAGGATAATAGTCTACTAACTCTAAATTTCTGCCTGTTAGATATGACTGTGACTCATTACCATCATTTCTATGGTAATAAGTTAAGAGAAGTACTAAGTTTGAGTTTTCCAGGAAACAGAAAAGGTGGGGTTTATATATGACAGTATTTGTAAAATTTCCATTCTGTTTATTATTATAATAAGTTCAAGGAGCCAGCATGACAACTAACTTCACATTGTCTTGTTTCCTATCTTAGTGAAAATGTCTAGGAATATTTAGATAATTTAGATAATTTTTTTTTTTTTACATTTAAAGATGCCACCACAGTGGCCTGCCGGGGAACAAAGGAGTTATGTTATACCTCCGGTAAGGTGATTTAGCCACATGTAGTTCCTAGTCTTTATTTAAAAGTATATTCTGGTTTAATAACTATTAGATATTTCTGGCCTTTGCCATGTCATGTATTGGAGGGTTACTTTTAAATGCCCATCTTAGATTATGGGCTATGTTTTATTAATTGCTCATCAACCCAAGTACATATTCCCATGGAACAAATTGCTTTTCATTTCTCAGGTTTCTGTGAAACCTTAAGCAGTGGCTGCTCAGTTACTTGTTCATAAAGTCTATAATCTAAGAAAGATAATACCTCTGTTCACTCTAATTCTACAGATTTAGAACTAGTATTCTCTCTGCCTCTAGTTTATTACCCATAAACATTCTGTGGAAGAGAAACAGGAAATGTTTTACTAATACTGTTACAGGTTATGTACAAAAAGGAGTAAAAGAAAAGAGGGTACTACCTCTGAAATACCTGAGCTTTTGCTACCTTTTCCATCAGGATTGAATATTTGGAGGATATAATAAGTTAAAATTCTGAAGCACTGGGAAATTCTTTCCATTTCTTTATTGTATTTTGGAGTTTCTTGTACTGAGAACCTTTCAACTTCTGAATATATTAAAGCTTAGTAGACCTTTAAGATAAAAAAGTCTTGTTTAATGTTTCTGAAATAATGTAATTGAATTGCATATAGTCTATATTTAAACTTTCAATACCACCTCACCATTTTGAAGAATAGATTTCTTAGAAGTATTTAATGTAAACCTTTTTAAAATTATACTTTCATCATTTTAAATGTAGGCTTATACAGCTGTTAACTACCACTGTAATGAAGTTGATCCAGGAGCTGATGTTTTGCCAAATGACTGCTCTGTTCATGAAGCTACTCCATCCTCTGGAAACGGCCCACAAAAGGCAAACTTCTAATTTTGTTAATATTTATAGTTTTATGTTTTTTTCATTTTAATAATGGCCCTTGAGGAGCAAGTGTCTTTGTCCAAATTTAAATTCAGAGCCTGAGTAATTGACTAATAATTCACCAATTGATATAAAGGCTAAGGAAATTTTAGGTACCGCCAAATGGTCTTAAAGTATACATACGCTTTCTGAATCAATCCTTTCCTTTTCTATTTTCATTGCATTTTGTTTTGTGTTTTTTTTTTTAAGATTTATTTATTATGCATACGAGCACTGGGGTACAGGCCAGAGGTGTGGGCGGGAGAGGATCCACCAGAGACAGAGTGGGGAGCAGAACAGGCAGATCGACAGAAATACACTGCTGAGGGGAGCAGCGGGCCAGGCAGGAGAGGTCTGCTACACCATGTGGGTCCCCCCACTGGCCTGTGGCAGGGATCGAACTCGTGCTGCAGTGACTGCGGTTTGCTTCATAGTGTGTTGCTTAACCCACTGAGCCACCAGGGAGGCCTATGTTTTGTTTTTTATTCATGCTTTAATAAATACTGTGCTAACATGATCTGGAAGAATGAAATGGATAGGTTTCCTCAAAAAACCCAGCTCTTTAAAGAGGGATTAATGTACTTATATCGTCTTGTCTTTTACCAGTTTAAACGTTTGTTTAGCTAAATATCAATATATCAATGAATCATATATAATGTTCTCATAACGTTATGTTAGCAACTCTGAAAGTAGAGAGTCACTAGGAATAATTGAAGTGCTGATATAAGACATTTCTTTTTTATTGTTAGAGCATATTTCTTATAATTACAATAGTCTCACTCTTGAATTCTTATGTTTTCTTGAATATACAGGATTGTGGAAATACTTGGTTGGCTGGGAATGTACATACCAGTGAAGGATTCCCACTGGAGTGTGTGAATTCCATCATCGTGTTTCTCAGTAGAGAAATGTTGAGATTTAATGAACTTTAGTATAAAAAAATTCTGATTTGATACATGATTTAAAATTTGGAAGAATTTTAAATAGCTTATAATATCATTGTATTATCAAGTTTTGTCCTGTATATTTTTCCTAACAAAAAATTAAATCCTTAAGTGACTATCTTAAGAGTTTTTATAAATTCAGCTTTTTAAACCAGTATTCTATCACAAAAGTAAAAGATTCATAATTTGACAGAAAACTTACATAATAAGTGATATGTGATAAGAATTACATGAAAATTTTTTAGAAATAGTATTTATTCATTAAACTTTCCCCAAAAAGTCTTGTTAATAAAGTGAGTAAAAGGAAGAGTAGTTTTTAGATTACTGAAAACTCTTTGTGTTTCAGAAATCAGTGGACCGAAGCATTCAGACGGTGGTCTCTTGTCTGTTTAACCCAGAGAACAGACTGAGGAACTCTCTTGTTAATCAAGATGACTACTTCAAGGTATGACAGGAATAGAATGCAGGATAAAAAGACTATTTTTCAGCTTGAAAGCATCTTTTTCGGCAGGATATATATTTTGAGATGGCATAGAGCATTTAATTAAATTCTGAGCATTTGACTGTAATCAGTAAACCAATGTGAATGAGTTTTACCTAAACAGTATATTTTATGCTGTTCAAATATTGATACAGTGTAGTTTGTCCTGAGCTAAGAAATCTTCAGCAGAAGCTTATAATTAAAATTTTTCATGAAAGAAGAGAGTTGGAAGAGTTAGCTTGACTGAATAGAGAAAGGGAAAACTTTAGATATAGAAAGCAGAATGTATGAGTATTGGGATAATGCACTAAAGAGAAGAAATTGATCACTCAGATGACATACCTGTGCAACATGGTGAGAGAAAAGGCAATGTGGAGCAGTTAAAAGAGATGACTAGAAAGAATTAGAAGTTGATTCAGAATTGGTGAAGTGGAAGAGGGTGCAGGTATTTAATTTTAAGAAAGTTCTGGCATCTGTTTCTGGTTCTGTTGCCTTGAACAAATTACTTAAATCTTCTTCAAACCCCAGTTTTTACATGTCTTAAATGAGAAGACATGGATCATAAATCTCTTAAGATCCCTTTAGTTCTGAGTCTGTGAAATATGAGAAGGAACTACAGGTCACTCATCTAGATGGCCGGGGGGGGGGGGGGGGGGGGGGGGTGGAGTTGTGCTTGGTAAAGGGAAGTTTCTTTTTTAATAACAGGTTTGTTGAAATGCAATATATATACCATACAATTCACCCATTTAAAGTATGCAGTTTAATAGTTTTTAGTATCTTTTATAAAGTTGTTCAGCCATGATTACAGTCAATTTTATAATACTTTAATCATCCCTGAAATAACCCCCCTAGCAATTAGCACTCACTCCCAATTTCCCTCAACTCCTCTAGCCCAAATTAAAACCTTTATCTACTTGACTTAAGAATTTTGCTACTCTGAATATACCATATCAATAGAATAATACAATATGTGACTTTTTGTGATTGGTTTCTTTCACTTACATAATGTTTCAAAGTTCATCAGTGTTAGAGTGTTTTTTAGTATTTCATTTATTTATGGCTATTTTGTTCATTTATCACTTAATATTGACATTGGGATGTTCTCACTTTTCCACTATTATAAATAATGCTATGTACAAGTTATTGTGTGGACATTTATTTTAATTTTTATTATTTTAATTTTAATTATTATATATATTTAGGAATGCAATTAGTCATGGTGACTATTTTGACCTTTGAGGAACTGCCAGAATTTTCCCATAATTTTTGTACTATTTTCCAGTGAAAGGGAGGTTATTAACAGTTGCTTTGTGTCTTAAAATGGGGAAAGACACTATGAATAGACATAAATTACAAGGATCTATTGCAGCACAGAATAAAACTATAGGCAGGGCCTCCCTGGTGGCGCAGTGGGTTAAGCAACGCACTATGAAGCAAACCGCAGTCACTGCAGCACGAGTTCAATCCCTGCCGCTGGCCAGGGAGGGGA
>JAGFMF010011681.1:2967848-3030547 GCA_019455555.1 Galemys pyrenaicus | reverse complement strand
TGCTCCCCGCCCTCTGTGGTGAATCCTCTCACCCCCCACACCTCTGGCCTGTACCCCAGTGCTTGTATGCATAAATAAATAAATCTTTAAAAAAAAAAAACTATAGGCAGATTAATTTCCTGTCATTTTTTTTAATAGATAGTAAATGTACTCATTTTGACATTTATTCTCTTGTTGCTTCGTTCCCTTAGACAGTAGAGTTTAAAAGGAAAGAATTGGGATTGTGTACATTTATGAAGGTTAAATAGGTAATACTTAAAATAATTTGTTCGCTAAGCACAGCAGTTTTTTTTTTTTTAAGATTTATTTATTTATACAAGAGCTGGGGTACAGGCCAGAATCAGAGTCGAGGGAGGTGAGAGGATTCACCAGAGACAGAGTGGGGAGCAGAACAGGCAGACTGACTGAAACACACTGCTGAGGGCTGCAGCGGGCCAGGCAGGAGAGGTCTGCTACACCATGCGGGGCCCCTCCCTGGCCTGAGGCAGAGATCAAACTTGGTGCTGCAGTGGCTGTGGTTTGCTTCATAGTGTGTTGCTTAACCCACTGAGCCACCAGGGAGGCCCCACAACAGTTTTTAAACTTGAGTTTTTACCTGGCATTAAACAAGTCTCACTTTTGGACCTCTCAGTTTTCTGCTTCTCTGAAGTAGAAGTCAGAATTTGGTAGTCTGCAATTGTCTGGATGTAGACATGTTTTGATTAGCTAAATTGTTATTTTTCTTTTAATTGAATATGAATACTTTAAGAGCCTGCACACTGTTTTCATGGTAAATGCACTACTCTTTGTTATATTAATTCCAGTCTCTTCAGAGACTTTTATTTCTTGTCTGACCTCTGAAAATACTTGAATTTGTGACTACATTTCTGGGTCTAAAACTAATAGGATAGTTCTCTTTTCATAGATGACGTAATTTCCAGAAGTCATCCTTTATATGACAGTTGAATTTAATCCATAGGAAACAGCACACTTTGACTATGTAGAGAAGAAAATGCTATCATGTTTTTACTAATTTATTCACTCTTTCCTTTTACTAATTTATTACTCTTTCCTTGTTTCCTTCTATCTGCACATCTGCAGGTAAGGAAAATTTGGCATGTAGTTAACTTTTTTCTTTCAGTTCCTAAGGAATGACAGTTATTCATCACAGATAAAGTATGCCTTTAGTATCTCAAAACTTAGTATCTTTTCACCTAGAACCATTTCTAGAGTGCTGTTCTTAAGCTATGATTTCTACCAGATGCCACTAAAGTAAAAACAGTGCTTTCAAAAATTACATACATTTTCCACAAGCTGTCTCTGGAACATCATTGCCAAATCATTAATTAAAAATCTACATAAAGTGATACAGATTCTAAGTTTTGCTTTAATTGCTTTTTAAACTTAAATTGTTGATGATTAAAACTAGTCATTGATAGATTTGTATTCCAATATTCACCTTTTCTCATATTTTATATTTTTTAAATTATTTTGCAATGCTTAGGTAGTGGTAATAGGAAAATAACAATGAAGTATAAAAGAACTGTTTTTTTCCTTTTCTAGGATAAAAGAGTGCATCACTTTAGAAGAAGTCGGGCAGTGCTCAAATCTGTTTGATCCTCTCTGCTAACTTTTTAGTCTCACAGTTGTTGCTAGTTTTGAATATTAAGAAGAGGCTGATAGTTTTTTACTATTATAGAAATTTAATTCTAAATTTTGATAAATCACACTTTGTTTACAAGTTCTATTAGATTGTGTAGTTTTAGTTTGCATATAAACCGTTCTTCATTAGATGTTGATTTAGATACTGGTTCTGTGTTAAGTATATAGTTGATAGTAAAAATAATTGATATTGAAAGAACTAACTTTAACATTTATCTGTAAGACTTTTTAAATTGATATTGACACTTTTAAGAGTTAAAAGCCAAATGTTTTCAAAAAATTGTTTTAGAAAATACTATTTTGAAAGGTCAGAATTTTGGTAGTTTAAATACATAAGCATTTCACTTCTCCAACATGTACCTGTGAACTGTACAATATTTACAGTGTGCTTTACACTTATGATTTGTCTAGAAATTTACCACAAAAGCAGAGTTTTTGAAACTGCATTTTTAATCAGTGGAACTCAGTATATACTTTATTGAAGTCGTCCTGTGTAAACCCAGTAAAACAGATTCTAAACAAACAGTCCAATCAGTGGGTCTTATGTTTATTCAAAATATTTTATATTTTATCTAGAATCCACACATAGCTATTCTATTTGATTTGGATGGTAATTAGGATAACTAAATTTCTGGGCCTAATTATTTTTAAGAATCCAAAACAAACTAAACCTTGCTAGGTACATAAACTTCTCAGTGAGTTATCCTCTTTTTTTTTCCCTCCTATATTGTTTTCCTTAAAATGCCAAAACTCGATGGCTGTATCTTAAATTGTGCAAAATATTGGTATAAAACAATGCTGAAACTTTTTTATGTCACTTCAAGGTTAATCAGAGTATTTGAAAGGAATCGTTTTTATAAAAACATTAAAATACTAGTTACATGTTATAGAGCACATAGGGATTTTTTTTTTCATAGTCTATATTTTCTTTTAAGTAAAATACATTCAAGAGAGCGTTGGGATTTCCAAACCACTGAAATGTTTTACTAGCATACCCCCAAAATATACGTAAGAGTCAGAGTTAATAATCCATTTTTAGATTAGCTAGTCTTCTTGTTAGACACTGTACTTGCACATAGTGACAGATTAGAGCACCAGAGCCTCTTTGCTCTACCCATAGTGTTAATGTCAAGTAGTGGTATAAGTAGTTGGAGGGCTAAGCCTTGGAAAGTTAGCAGTGTATAGATAGTACCTTTCTAGGGGAAACACTTAATAGTAGCATCATTTGACCTACCATGGACAGGAGAGTAAAGTACCTTTTTGATCTTTCTTTCTTGGCCCCTCTGCTAAAACATGGAAACTCCATTTATCTCTAACCTAATACAGTTACCTTGGGCGTATTTATTAGTGCCCATTTTTGTTCCCTAATCCCCAATAATCTTCATTCTGAACCTGAAAGAATTTGTCTTTTAAATACGCATTCCCAGGGAAGAGGGCTTTCTTACATCTCAGAATTTGAACATGTCCTGAAATTTATCCTTTGAAAATTTCTCTGTACTTTTTGTGTGTGTTACAACATTCTTTCATGTATCATTTTGTGATTAAATCTCCAGGTTACTATAGTGATATCTAAATTCTAAAGATCTAACTCTATCCCTGTATGACCTTAAGAAAACTAAGGGAATAAACTTACTATTACTTTGTTGGACTGAAGTACTTTAAAAGTAAGGTAGAAGAGACAAAATCCTGAACCTTTCAAAATGGAAAATTAATTTTAAATTTAGAAGTATGTTCCTTTTACCTATTGCTGATACTGTCTTTGCATACATGAATAAATAGAAATAAAGAAACTCTTTTCCCCAGAGGTGTTTTGACCTACTTACTCATGTCATATAATGGAATGGTGGGGAGTTGGGTAAAGTATAAATATTTTTTCCGTTTATTAATGAGTCATTTACTACCTTGTAACATCAAATTTTGGTAAATTTATTTCTTATGCTTTCTCATGAAATTGAGAGGTTTCCATGAGGAAAACAGTTTTCTGTTAAGTTGGCATGGTTAGCAGTAGGCTCCAGTATGGAATCAACAAGGCAGTGTCTGGTAGCAGAGCTCGAGAATGTATGTGACTACGGTCTCTGATGTCCCTCTCCTCTTGGACGCTTGTGTACTGCGCACTTTGGGCTTAATCTCTGAAACCTTTTTATTTTGGACGTGGGCTGTTGTTGATAATAGAACTTAGTTCTCCATACTGCATTCACTCCCTATGAGGATAGATCAGGAAAATATTACACACAGCCTCTGAGTTCTAGCTCCAGTACATTGAATTCTGTATAAAAAGGGCACCAAAAGGAAGTTCTTCACTTTGGACATTATTGTGCTGCATTTCATAACTGACTTAACTGATTATGCTATCAAAATTCTGCAAGATCAACAATGACTTGTGACTCACCTACGATTGACTTTTGATGTTTAAAGTATAAATGCTGAAGATTAATAATTCTTGAATGTACATGTGTATGTATGTGTACACACGTGTACATTCTTTTATTCATAATTCTTGCTTAGCCTTGACCAAGATGAGTAAATTTTTAATATTTAGAGATGCTTCCCCAAAACTAAACTACATCTATTTTAAAACAGTTGCTTTAAACCTATTCAATATAATAAACATTTGAGAAAAATTTGATACACTACTTTTATGGTAAGAAAGTACAAGTTAGGGGAAAATCAGGGTACTCCAAAAAAGATTGGTCATCTCTGATTCTGTGTTATATATTTTTCCTTTTCTAAACATACTGGTAATTGGTCAAAATAATAATCTAGTATTTTTTACCCTTAAACTGCAAGGAAGCAATTTCAAAATGAATGCTTCCTAACAATTCTCTGTAATTATCAAGAGTACCCACATCTCTAAAAATTCTCTTGCTGGTCTTTGAAGGTAACTCATAAAATGGAGTGCCATACTGCTTAGTTGTCTTGCCTGTTTTCATGACTGTGTCATTTGAGAGTAATAAGGAGCAGTCGCAATAAGGCAGCATGCCACTCTGCTTTTAGCAGTAGACAGGGTGACAAACCATAAGGAGGAGAAGAGTGGCAGTATTTTACATTGACCAAATCTTGCAAATGGGCCCAGCTGTTGAGACTGATGGTTTGAAATCCCTGAAACCCTTCTAGATGAGGATTGCTTCTGTACATATTTTGATAACTGTAATCTAGCCCTTCCCAACGTTATGTGTAATAAGTTTCTCTGTGTGTAACTGAATTTTTTTGAGCAATTCCTCACCACCCATCAAAGACTCTTGAGTTTTCCATCTGTAGACAGTACATTTGGTGGTAGAAAACAATAAACATAAGAAGTTCAAACTATAAACATGCGTTTTTGAATGCTCATGCAAAATATTTAATCTGCATAGTAAAGGAATGATAGGTAATTCTGTATTGCATTTGAAGTTAAAAACATCTGTCCAATATGACTGTAGCTGTGGGCCAATTCGAAGAAAATGCAAAAAAAATTGTCTCAATGCAGAAATTGAAACTACCACTGTACAATTAAGGTCTACAGTAGCTATATTTCATGTTTTTAACTGGTCTGAGACAAAAGTTTCCCAGTTGAGTCTCTAGTTCATTTTCTCAAGGCACGTGGAGGTTGGGTACTTCCAATAAGGCTGTATGCCAAGAATAATCCTGTCCCACACAGAAATTCCAAGATCCCAATTCAGTAGGTCTTTAACAACAGAACAAATGCTTGCAGAATTGGGGTATTGGTGTCATGAAAACGCTTTATAAATGAAGCAATAGTAACATTTCAAGCAGTTCAGAAAGTTGTAATACGTTTTATAATCCTTAATGAGACTTTCTAAAAAGATTTATTTATGCATACAAGAATCAATGTACAGGCCAGAGGTGGTGGGGACATTGTTGGGGGGGGAGGGGTGAAAGGATTCACCAGAGACAGAGTAGGGAGCAGAACAGCCAGATAGACTGAAATGCACTGCTAAAGGGAGATAGCTTCATAGTGCTGAGACTTAACACCTGGTGCCACCAGGGAGGCCTCAATGAGAGCTCTTTACAGAAAACAAGTTATCAAAAGTACGTTAAGCTTCTGACCATATCTATTACCCAAATTAAAATGGTTATAGCGATACTATTCTGGCTCCTTGGGTGACACTATTTTCTGTAAAAGAAAGGCAGGCCTAATAGAGATTTGCTCTGGTACAACCAGGTAAGTTGTTTATAGAGGGCTGGTCCCCTCTGCCTTGCACACACAATAAATCTGGATAGACCAGTGAGAATGGAGAGTGGTAATTTAAGATACAGATACCATTTCTTTAGTCTTACCTAGGTTGATGATCTACCCAGTATTGGAGATACTTCACAATTAAGTAAAAATCCAAACAGTAAATATGCCTGCTAAATGAGAAAGGTTTAATGCTGTACTCCCCTCCCATCCCCCAAACATGGCTTGGTTGCTGCTCATGTTCTTGGTGGTGATGTATGTGACTTTGGCATGATAAAAATCCACGTACTCTCCACGGTTTTGTCCCTGATCACATCAGTCCTGTATTTGATAGGGCAAGTGTCTTCAGTGACACCAACATCTCAGAGAAGTTAGAGAACGCCAAAACCAACACCTGGGGTGATTTTCAGAGATGCACTCACCTGTGCCCTGTTCTCAGCCACTATGGCCCTGGGTGGGCTCAGTAATGGGAATTTTTAGTAAGTCCCTCAAGCCATTCTGATTCATGCAACACTCACTTTGAAAAGTAACTGCTCTGTATGGGGGTTTCTGAATAATTCCATTGTCTCACTGTACCCCAGTTTATCATGTACTGAAGGACATTTCGATGCTTTTAAGTTTGAACAGTTACAAATAACGCCACTGTAAGCATCCACATGCACATTATAAGGGGACAGAAGTTCTCCATTCTTTTGGGTAAATACTGCAGAGTGCATTGCTCCATCATGTATGAGTATGCTTCATTTTGGGGAAAAAAAAAAAGTTTTCTAAAGTGGCTGTCCTGTTTTGCATTCCCACCAGCAATGGATGGGGAGCCCTGCTCTTCGTATCCTCATCAGCCTTTGGTGCTGGTGTTCCAGGTTGTGGCCATTGTAGTAGGTGTGCAGTGGTATCTCCTAGCTTGCATTTTTCTGGTGACATAACAGTGTGGAGCATCTTTGCATAGGCTAACTTGCCATCTCTAAGGAGACTTTGGAGAACTATCAAGGTCTTTGACTCATTTTGAAGTTGGGAAAAACCAGCTACTTCAAAAAACATTGGTCACTCCTAAAAGAAGGGTAATTAGCAAGATACTTTTTTTCTTTCTCTAAAAGCAATTTTTTATAATTGCTCAAAATATGATTCACTATTACTCTTAAAAACCCTTAGAATTGTCTATTTGGGATAACAGTTGTTAATCATGTTAATCAGATGGTCTTTTGCAAATATTTTCTCCTAGTCAGCAGTGTGTTAAATTTTAGCCAAGTCAGTTTACTATTTCTTTCATGGGTTGTGCCTTCTGTGGTGTTTCTAAAAAGTCATTTTCATACTCAGGGTCATCTAGGTTTATCCCTAGGAGTTTTATATTCTACATTTGGCTTTATTATCCATTAACTTTTCATTAATTTGACACCATTTGCTGAAAAGACTGTTTTTGCTCCATTGTATTACCGTTACAATGTATAATTGTATGCTGTATAATCCTTTCTCAAAGATTAGTTGACTATTTTAAAGTGGGTCTCTTTCTGGGCTGTCCATTTCCATTGATCTATTTATCTATTTTTTCACCAATATTTACAGTAGGTTTAGTCCTGAAGGGGATAGTAGGGTAATTTCATTCTTCTGACATTGTTCTCATTCATATTGGCTATTCTGGATTTTTTTGCCTCTCTATAAATTTTAGAATCAGTTAATAGTTGCAAAACAGCTTGCTGGGATTCTGCATGGGATTGCATTGAGTCTGCATATCAGGTTGAGGAGAACTTACATCTCGACCACAGTAAGTGTTCCTATCCTTCCTTCCTAAGCAAATGAAGTATCTCTCCACTTATTTAGTGCTTTAGAGATTTAATTCATTAAAGTTTGGCCTTTTTTTCTCATGGTTCTTGTACATATTTTATTGGGTTTATACTCAAGCATTTCATTGGTGCCGATGGAAATTGTGTTGCATTTTAAATTTCAAGTACTCTTGTTAATTGCTGGTGTGTAAGAGAGCAGTTGACTTTTGGATATCTAACTTTGAGTGGAACAGTGACATGACACAATTCATATATTTAGAGGACACTTTGGATGTTGGCTTGAGCGCAGATTATTAGGGTGCCAAGGTAGATGTAGCCCTTGACACTGATTGTAATTTCCTTTGTTTCTACATTTCTCCCCCACTGACCTGTAGTGTCCTGGAGATCAAAGAGTGGTTTGTCTCCACTGCCCTTTGCACAGTTTCTGGCAGAGGGACTAGTTAGTGCAAAGGTCAAAGGGCCCCTTGACTGAATGGAGCAGGGAGTGGGAGGAGGAGGACAAATACTTTACAGAAGAGAAAAATCAAAACTGAGGGAAGTTCAAGTGATGACTCAATCAGAATAGGGTCAACACCATAACCCAGACCTCTCGATTTCAAAATCAGCCTTCTAAACATCCTGGGACAACAGGCAGATAGTACCTATAAGATAAAGTAGAGGTGAGAGAAGAGAAGAGGCTTAAGAGAGATTTTGACAATTTCATAATAGAACAAGGCATTCCTGCTTCCTATAGTGATCATGATAATCGGTAATAATCATGTTTTAAAAAGATGATGTGTGTGAACATGTCAAGAAATCCCCCACACGTTGCTGCTTCTAAAAGGCAGGTTGGAAAAATAGCACTGAGAGTGTAATTCCCATGTCTTAATACTCGCATGAATAAGGATGCTCACCAAATGTTAGTGGTGCTTATTTCTTGGTGGTATGATTTCAAGTTATTTTCTTCTTTGTTCTTTTCTGAATGACTTGGATTTTCTGCAATAAGAATGCAGAAGCAGAAGAAATAAAATTTAAAATATTTGATGTTAGAAGGATAACATTCAGCCAATATTTACATGCACGTTGCGGCTTCCTAGCCCCTGTAGTACCCTATATCTTTGTAAATCCTTCCAGAATAGAAATCCTTATTCATTGCAATGTGCCTTGCACGCAAAGCCTGCCACAAAGAGGTGTTCACTGGAGCCTGTGGAATGAATGCAAATTACCTTTGTGAGCTGTAGTTCATATTATTTTCAGCTGATACCTTGGGGGCCTCAGGGACAACGTGAACGTAGGTTCTAGCTGAAGGGCATTTCATTCCTTTCCTGATTGGTATTGCCCTGGCATCCAGGGGACCACGAATACTTAAGACAGTCTTAAGAAGCCTCAAATTTGGAGATTGGTGTCCAACCTGAGCACTTGGCAAAAATGGGGCCTTTCCAGGCAAGATTTTTAGCTAAGAATCAGTGATGTTACGTCACCCCACCTTTACCCGATAAAATTTCAATCTGGCTTTTTGGTCTTAAGGACAGTTGCTGCCTCAACAGGGATTACATCACTTGCAGGAAAGCCTCTTGAAAACCCATTTGTAGGAGTTCTCTTGCTGGTGAAGCCCATGGGCTGATTACTCGAATGCCTCAGTGTTGGGGTTTGCGCCAGAAACTGTGTGGTTTTTAACCATTACAAAAAAATTATGAACAATGAATGGCTTTAAGCCATTGGTTAAAAATGATTAGCTTCAAAAATACCCATTCCTATTTTTAACTAGTGACTACCCAAATCAAGTTTTAATAAGAGAGTTGTCACCAACACGTAAACTCTTTTTTTCCTCAATCTCCCCGTGTAGTTTTTCCGGGTTCTGACTAAACTGTGCACATAGTAAAGGGGAGGCACAGTTTTCAGTCTTCTTTACTCAGCGTTAGACAGTAAACATTTCAGAATGAGTTTTAAAGACCTGCACGGTACTCTGATCTCTGCACTGTACAAAACCATGGTCCAAACGGTGGACATTTAATTTGGCTCCCATTTTTCACTGACATTGTTGCACAAAGACATTTTTATCCATTTGGCTCCATCTATTCTCCAACTACAAGCAAAATCTTAACTGACCTTGCCTTTCGGGCTCCATGGCATTTTGAGGTATAATTGATAGACAGTGAACAGCACCTATTACTTTGATAGATTTGTGGACAGCAATGCACCCTGCAGCCATCAACACAAGCAACTCTGATCTGCTTTGCATCACATAGATTAGTTTGCATTTTCTAAAGGTTTACATTCATAGTACAGTATATAATATGGTATATGCCCTTTTGTTGTTGTTGTTCTGGTTTCCTTCTCTCCCAATAATTATTTTGACATTGACCCATGTATTGTATTGTTGAATAGTATTCCACTGCATGACTATGACATTTCTTTATCTATTTACCTATTGATAGACATGTGGGTGGTTTCCAGCTTGCTCACTTTTCAAACAATAAATGTTGCCATGAACATTTCTATGTAAGAGGTTGTATGGGCATGTGTTTTCAAAACCAAGGAGAATGATGGCTGGGTCATGTGGTTTGACTCATTAAGTAGCTGCCAAACTCTTTTCCATTTTGCATTCCTATCAGCATGTAGGAAAGTTTAAAATCCTCCACATCCTTGCCAATACATGTGATGATAGTCATTTTTTAATTTAATTCTGCTTTTAGATGAGATGAGTGTGGTAAGGATTTTTAACATCTTGTGTGTTTGTTTGCCACCCTTATCTCTTCTTTGGGGAAGCTTCTATTCAAATCTTATGCCGGTTGTTTATTGTATCATTTGAGTTTTTAGCATTGAACTTGTTAGAGTTCTTTGTTTATTCTTGATGCAAGTATCTTACCAGATATATCCTGTGCAAATAATTCTCTCCCAATCTCTAGCTTGTTTTCTCATTCTCTCAATAGTGCCATCTGAAGAACAAAGCTTTAAATTCTGATGAAATCCAATCTGTCATTTTGTTCATTTAGAGATAGTAATTTTGGTGGGTAGCTTAGAATTTTTACCTATATCAAGGTAATAAAGATTTTCTCAAGTTTTTTTCAAAACGTTTCAGTTTTTACATTTAGGTCCATGATCTATTTCAATTCAGTTTTATAGAAAGTTGAAATACATCCCCAGGCATCATCCCAAGAAGAAGCCTGCCTAGGCATTTCTCTCCCCACTTGCAAATAAACAAAGACTCGGGGAGGTGTCCTCTCCTTGTCCCACCAGTCTGCAGGGTCTGACTCCCAGGCTAGTGCTCTTCCCGGTCATCACCAGTAACTGCCTGGCTCCCATGGAGGTCCCTTCTGAAGCCTGGTAGCTTCAGAAAGAGATGTCACAAGTTTGGGGGTGGAGTTGAGAAGGGGCAGGCAGGCCACCGTGACTTCAGACATTGCTGCTGTTCCTGTCACTCAATTCATACATCGCTTCCCCCAAGCCCCACAGACAGCAGGCTCACTCCTGCACCCCCTTCTTCTCACACCTAAGAAAAATGAACAGCGGAGATAGCAAACTAAAGACCCAGCAACTGAATCTAGTCCTCACGTATGACTGGCTCAGCCCGTTTACAACACTGGGCCAAGTTACAAAGCAGGAGATCCACACTGGTAGTTACTTCTTTTGGCAAACAGGAAACTGACCATTATTTGTTGGCAATGACCATCCACTGAGACCAAACAAGGTCACCACAGTAACCATAAATCCCTGTCACCTCTCCAGTCTCAAGGACAGCATTCAACTGTCATTTATTTTCATGCTCACACAGTTGTTTTCCCTATTTTTGAGAAACCTGTCTTTGAACCCGCACGTGTCTACCAAAAGGAGGAAGACAGAAGAGGCAAGGTCATGTGATTTCATCATACCATGACTGGAGGCACAAGAGTGAGAGCTTTGATTCACAATTCCATAAAGAAGGGTTCCAGAACCTCCCTTTAGGTGAGGACCCTGGAGTTCAGAGAGATTGAGAACCTTGCCCAAGGTTTCATACCTAGTGAGAAGTAGACATAGATCGTGAAATCAGCATCTCACCTAGCACAGAAATCCACATAACTTGCACTGGCTGTCACCCTCTCTGCCTGTTTGCTCTCCTTGCCACAGGGGCTGCATTTTGAGCAAAGAGCAGTGTGTAATCTGCCACATGCCCACTAGGTGGCGTGCTAAACAAAGCTTTCCAAGACAATGCCTGTGTGGGAATTGATTTTCTTCCATTATGGGATTTTTAAGTCAACGGTTGGTTTTTGTTTTTTTTTTCCCTTTTCTTTTCTTAAAAATGGCCTTTCAACATGCAACATAGCATGGCTTACATGCCAGACATAAAATGAAATTTGCCTTAATCCATCGCCTAGGGAGCAAGTGTTTATGTGTCACAATCGACGTGTTACATTTTAAGTGGGGTGAACAAGCAATAAGAAGGTCTGAAATACAGTCTTTGTTCAAGAAGTTGTTCAGACACTGATCAGCTGCTCTGTGCAATTAGGGCTAAAACGAGCACCTTTTCTTCCCCTGCAAGTGCTACTGAAAGCCCAGTGAGGAAGACAGCAAGGATGGAGGGACTTGTGTTCCGCGAGGTTAACACTTCTGTTTCAAGTTTAGGCAGATTGGCTGAGCACAGCAGGAGTCTACTCTGCCAGCTCCATTGTACCTGCTTCTGCCCAGAAGGCCCAGTGGGGGCCCAGCCGCCCCTCCTAACCTGCCACCTTTTTGGCAATGTTAGAAAGTGTGAGGAGTTCATCCAGATCAGTTTTAACCTAACATCAGCATATATTATGAGAACTCCTTGTCAAAATATGTTAGTTCATTGTATTTCACATTAGCAAGGAATTTGGAACCCTTGCTAACTTTGTCATCTACTATTCTAGCTGCGTTACTAATAAGAGAATGAGTTCATATATAATTCTTGTATGCAGATTAAATAGCAGCTGTTAGTTGGTTCCTTGTGAAGATTATTGAGGTCATCAAATGAGAACGTGAAGCCTTGACTATAAAACCAAACACTGTCTTTGAGAATTAGGATGTTTTGGGTATTGGGTTTGTTTTTTAATAAACATGGGGATAGACACAACCTTTCTTTCCTTGTTTCTCTGATTCTTATAGTTTATTTTAAGATCAATTTATTTATTCATACAAGAACTGGGGCACAGTCAGAGGTGTGGGGCATGAGAGGATTCACCAGAGGGAGAGTAGGGAACAGAACAGGCAGATTGAATGAAATACACTGCTGAGGGGAGCAGCAAGCAAGACAGGAGAGGTCTGCTACACCATGTGGGTCAGCTTCCTGGCCGGGGATTGAACTCTTGCTGCAGTGGCTACAGATAGCTTCATAGTGCTGCGACGTAACCCCTTGTGCCACTAGAAAGGCCCCTGATTCTTATATTCTTATTGGTTAGGTGATTTGTTAGTAACAAATAATGCTTCTTAAATAACCACGTGTATTTCCCATACTTCCCCTCCCCGCATCCAGTCCCTTTCCACGCACGGCTGAGTTGAAACCATGACTGAGTCCTGGTAAGTGGGGGTGTGGCTGGTTGTGGTGGATCACAGTCTGGGATACTCAAGAACCAGCATGGCTCCTTCCATCTTCTCTTGCCCTCTCTTGAGATCCTGGAGGCCATGTGCTCCAGCTGGTGTTCTTTTGAGATGGCAGAGACACCATTTACCTACTTGCACTGTGCAAGAGAGAAAAATACTTTTCAATTGTGCTGCCTGGTTGTGATTAGGCTTCACTTGTTATTGCAGCAGAGCCTGTCCTATCCAGAAAGGCGAAGCCTTGTCTTTGCTCATTGGTGACTGAGCCCCATCCAGAAACTCTGTGCCTGACCTGTTGTAAGGACTCAAGCGATGTACCTTGAACACGTGATTATTTTTATCACACTTCATTTTGGTAGCTTGAAATGATTCATTAGCTTTCTTACTCAAGCTGAACTTTTTGGTCAGCTAGTTTGAGTTGGGACTTGCAATTTTCAACTAAGATGGACTGCTTAACATAAGACAGCCAAGAAATGTTAACATTTCTCTCCCCATGTCTCTTTCCTGTTCTGGAATCATCTCTTTTTTTCCCCTCTTCTTTTATTGCATACGTTTTTAGTCAAAATGTACAAGTGAACTACATAGACGTGGGGTTTTTTGTTTCTTTTATTCAAAAAAAAATTTCAAGTTTCATGATGACTTTCTTATTTCAAAGCCATGCTGTACTTATTAAAAAATAATCAGAAAATAAATGTGGGTCAAGGAAAGAAGAAAATGCAAACACAATTTCTAATGCCTAGAAAATAGTCCTATTATATGGCTATAGAAATACTACTTTGACAGTAGGTACAATACAGATCATTTAAAAAAACAGATTTTTTCACAGAATATATCCTAAACTTATTCGTGTAGTAATTTCAATGGTTATGTGTTCCTTTTGTAACTGTACGACAATTTTAAAGTTTTTCTCTGTATTTGCTAATCCTCATAAACAACTACCAGATCGTTGTCCATGTTGTGTCCTTTGTTATGTTTCAAGGTAAATCTCCAAATGTGAAATTTCTGAGTCAATGCACAGGCACATCTTAAAGACTAGATATGTAAGATCAAATTGCCTTTCAGGAAGGTTCTACAAGCTAGAGAACATCAGTGTCCATTTCCCCACATTCTTGCTAAATATTCTAACTTCTAAAGTATTTCCAATCTGGTGAGCTGGTTGTTATACACGAGTCATTTTCAGCCTCAGTGGGCTCTGCTCTCCAGAGCGACAGGTCCCTAGGGTGGCCCTTCTCCAGGCAATGGGGACCAGTAAGGACCCCCGTGCTGCCCAGCGGTGTTCTTGCTGCCTGGTGCTCAAGTGTCTCACACCTCCAGGCTGGGATGACCCCCAGGGCTTGTTATTATTTATATTTCTAATTACTGATATAAAGTTATTAGCAAGGCTTTTTCTACATGGTCTAATTATTTTCTGTTCATATGCTTGTTAAATTTTTCTATTGTGGTATTACTGTTTTGTTATTGATTTATAAGGGCTCTTTACTTATATTGGAAACTATTATGTATATTGCAGATATTTTCCTCAAGTTTTCATTTGCCTATTAATTTCTTATATACTTCTTATATATTCTATATAGCTAATCATATCTAGCATCTCTCCTTTGTAACTTCTGCCCTTGAGTTGTGATTAGCCAGCCCTTGCTCACCTGAATGTGACTTAAATTTTTACTCCTACTTTTTTCTAGTTGTATCGTGGTTTCATCTTTTGTACAGGAGGTTGAGCTTAAAGAATTGATTTAGGATCTCTTCCAAAAGACTCTAAGATAAGTCAGGGAGAACTAGGGTCACATGGTACTTTATAAATCATAAAACCATTATAAAACATTGCTTTATTTAAGCTACAAAGCAACCCTGCCAGGTGGGTGGATTTATTACTTTCATTTGTATCGATGAAAAAGTTGAAGTTCAGAGAGAGGTTAGCGATTTATCCAGGGTCACACCTTCAGGGAGACAAGCTGTGTCTTAGGCCCTCCAGGCTGAGCTTCACGCTGACTGTGCAGATGAAGGCCAGGCCCGCCGCTGTCTCACTGGGGCAACGTTGGGCAGACACACGGCTGAGCACAAAAATATGGCTGCGCTGACCTTGCTCTTCCTCCTGCACCTTAAGGCTGTTCCTGGCAAAGCTGTGTGTCTCGGGAGTCCCTCTGTACTCTCAATTAGTACAGCTCTGAGCTGCCCCATCTCCCAAAAAGAGAAGTTTGTGAAGCCTGTGGTTCAAGCCTGCTGTGTGTTCCAGCCCTTTCCTGAAGGATTTCCTTGTTAAAAGGACCACAGGCAGAGCTCTCAAAGAAGGGCCTGTCAGTGGGCTGGCTGGGCCTTGCCTTGGCCGGGCAGAGGGGGTATTTCTGTTCAGTGGGTCTTTGTAGGGCGCCACACTGCTCTCCACCTAGTCCGAATTGTGTGAGAGCACAAAGGACAATGCCGCTGTCGTGGGGGAAAGAGTGCTGGTGAGGGGACAGGACGTCCCGTTTTCACTCCCTGTGGCCCCCAGGCCTTGGCGGTGAGGGGAGGACAAATCCCCTTGTGTGAGGGCCTGGGAACGGAGCTTTCGTCCCCTCCGTTCTTCCTATCAGATTCTGCCCTATTCTGCTAATTCAATGGGAAATGAATCCACCCAGGAGTCTGGGCTGGCCCCTGAAAGGAAGGTAAATAAAACAAAGAGAAAGTCATTGCCAATTTAGAGAGCATGTGTTCACAGGAATAAACAGGAATGCAGCGTGGGGTGGGAAAATGGAGGTTCCGCCACACGTTCCATCCTGACCCAGCCAGAAATTCACTTTGTATCTTTTTCACTTGGGTTTTCTGGTGGGGGTCCAGTTCATACAGATTATTTCAACTATGTTATCTTTGGCTTAAAAAAAAAAATAGGGTCTCTCAGTTCCTAACTCAACAGGCGGAAGTTGCATTTTCACTGAAGCTGATCTATGACTTTTCTCTCTATATAAGTCTCTTTGGACCATGAAGTATGAACTTTGGGCCTTTCAGTGATATACTTTCCAACTCTGAGGTAGTGAGGATATTAATACTGAGAGAGAGAGAGAGAGAGACAGAGAGAGACAGAGACAGAGAGAGACAGAGACAGAGAGGAGAGAGAGAGTTGTTTAGTGACTTGTCCAGGTCTTGTGCTTGGAAATGTAGAGTCCCCCACCCCCCCCTCTCGGGCTTCCTGTGTCTTTCTGCCCACCCAGATGAGACACAGGCCTGGCCTGAGGAGGGGCCAGGCCACCCCACATGGCAAGATAATATGTTGACATTAACTTTGTAATTACTTTCACCCCAAGGGCTTCCTTCCGAGCAAACTACAGGGGAGGCGTCTGCTGCCTCCGAGGAGGGCCTGTCCAGCATAAAGGTAGAAGCAAATGTTTTCTGTCTCCAAGAAACACCAAGTGACTCTAAAGTCACACCAAGACTTGAGAAATAAAATAAAAACATGCATTAGGAAAAAAAAAAAAAAGACTTGAGAGGTGCAGGAGCTTAAAAACCCGGTTGTATGTCGATGGCAGTTAGATTGTCTCCAGCTCTGGACTCTAGTGCTGCAATAAACATGGGGGTGCCCGGGCACTTAGCATTTTTGTATTTTTTGGTTAAATGCTCAGAAGTGGGGTAACTGGAGCGGTAAATGTAACATAGTATATATACCCATGTTGATCCTCAATGATGCACACTTGAAACTTAGGCAATGGTCTGTACCCCAGTTCATCGTATGCGTAAATAAATATTTTTTAAAAATTAAATAAAAACCTCTGAACTCTAATAGAATTAAGACCCTGAGTTTATGCCAGAAACGAGACTGAAAGAGTAAGTGAGGTTCTAGGATTGGTGGTTCTCGATCCTGAGAGTGGGGAAGGGAGGAGACGCCAGGGGGGTGGAGCTTGGGTATGAGTGATCTCCCTGAGGAAGAGGCACTGCTGCCGTCATACATTTCTCCTAAGAGGGATGCACCTCAGAGAGCCTTGGAGTTGGAGCAAGGTCAGAGAAGAGATCTCCACGGACTAGCCGGTCACGGAAGGCAAAGGGCAGCCGTCCAGGCTGGGCGGTGGTGGGACCCCGGGGGCTCTGCACAGCGCAGCGCTTCCTAGCGTGCTCCCTCGACAAGTAAGATGCCTGCGCTGTAGACACTGGCAGCGACAGCTCTGAATTATATTTTGAACCATATGCAGTGGAGCAATTGCATATTGCTCGGTGTAATTTCATGGGGAAGCCAGGACTACCTGCAGTTTAGCTTCCACCACCCAGCCGAGGGGTTTGAAATGGAATCAAATTCAGCCATGGTCAAAGACACTGGGACCTCCTAGCCCCATGCATGGAGGCAGCATGGTGAGCACCTCACGCTGCGTTGAGACCAAGCCATTCTCAGGGGACCTGTGGCTAAGGTCAGAACATGGAGTGTCTCCAAGACACAGGTCTCTACTTAGAACAGGCTCTCCCAACCCTGAGATTCAGACTCAGTTTCCAGACTTTGGATGGAACCTGCGAGGAAGCCACCGCCCACCCTGGATGGCTGCCCTTTGCCTTCCGTGGCTGGCTGGCCCGTGGAGATCTCTTCTCTGACCTTGCTCCAACTCCAAGGCTCTCTGAGGTGCATCCCTCTTAGGGGAGATGTATGATGGCGGCAGTGCCTCTTCCTCAGGGAGATCACTCATACCCAAGCTCCGCCCTCCTGGCTTCGCCTCCCTTCCTTATGATTCAAGACAGTTTCAAGTCTTCTGTATCACAGAACTGTGGGTTCAGTATTCAAAGAGTGTAGGTCATTTCAGAATATGCTCAGATCCTACATATTATCCAGCACCTTTCCTTTTTAAATGGGTTGGGTTTTGCTTTAGAATCTCCCTGGAGTAAAGAGGCAGGGGTCCAAGAACTTGGGTCTTCACTGGGTAAGGAATGATAGTAAGGAAGTTACTGGCAAACTTATTGGCATCGCCTGACAAGTCACGTTTGGGTTGATTTGTGTGACACGAACCTGAGAAGAGACAGGCAGTTGATTGCTTGAGAGGCTGGAAGGCAATGCCCTGTGCAGGAGAAACCATATGCAGACACAGTTCAGTGACCTGGATAGCCAGGGGACAAATACTCCACTTCAGGGCAGTGGTTCTCAAATTGCGTGCCAAAGGCACCCTGTGCCTCAGTGAACACATGAGATTTCAGCAGGATGTTTTAGATTCTGGAAGGAAACTGATTAACATCTGTCAGATACTGAATAAAATCACCAACCCAAGAAAATCACTGTTTGAACATTAGGGCCTGACATCATGTCTTTGTGGAGCTGTTTTCAGACAGTTGCTATGATGGGAGGCAGGCACTATGCAAAAATCAGCATGGATTAGGAAGTGACAGTGATCGTATCCAGTCTGAGGTCAAGGTTTGAGAAGCTGTGCAGTGCCCAACGGGCACACATCCTATTATTAGGAAATGGTGGTTATTTAAAAAATGAAATAAAAATATTCTTTCTTATTTCAACCTGTATAATTTTTTGAAGAACTATTAAGACATGTGATTATGTCTTAGAATATCTATTATTTGGACCAACGTATTCATAAACCAACCTTTTGGGTATCTCTTTTTACCCATAGGTATTATAAAATATTACTGAGAGGCTAAAGGATTGTGAACCCAGAAAATTTAGGAATAAAATGAACTTGGGGCCCTGTATGAGCCCTATTACTCACTATCCTAGACAAACATCTATTTTGTTTTAGCCACTGTACTTGGGTCTTTTTGTTACAGCAGCTTAGCCTCTTTCCTCAGCAGAACGGTCAGAGTCAGCTAATAAACTTGACAGTGATTCCTCCCTTTATTTCAGATTTTGGGTTTGCCTTTGGCACAGGTTAAAAAAAAAAGAGAGATAGACTATGGAATAATAAAAAACAGAGCAACGTGGGACATGTTTAAGGGAAGACCTCCACCCCCTTGGTTTGGGGATGCCCAAATTGTGAGGCCCAGTTACCCTTCCAATTACTTCCCTTTCAGTCCAAGAGAGGCAATCAGATTTTCTTGTTGGAAGCAGAGAGCCCTTTTCTAGACAGTGTTTCACCCACAAACACTTTTAGATCTAATCTTTGATGTTACGTGTACAAAGTATTTAACAAGAAGGAAATTAGAATGATTCCAGAAACAGGAGCACCCATATCTTTTTCCATCTAGAAAGCCTAAGTTGAAAATTTCAGATGCATCTGGCAAAAGTTTGTGTTCTCTTACAATAATTTCATAACTGACATTTTCCCTTCTCATATCCCTCGTCTATGTATGACAGCAAAATTTATGAAAAAAATTCCTGTTCCCAAATCCTGTTTCCTCTATGGAAAATCGTTGCTGGTGGTTTGTTTATTTATTTTTTAAGCCACAATCATGTTTCTGAGAATGTTTCTTTCACTTTACTAAAACCTCGTATAATCAAGCCTCATGGGTTTTATTCTGACACAGATAAGTCTGAGTTAGCACCCCATCCATCTTGACAGAAAAAGCAAATAGAGAATGTTTCTCTCCTAAATATTCTTAATGTTCAATTTAAAGTATGTCTGTGATAAGAGGAAAACAAGATAGATTTTAATTGACACTTTTGAGAGGCTCATTGTTACATACTTGTCTATTTTAAAGACATTTTTTATCATGTAAAACCATTAAGAATTCAAGTGTTTGAGTGTTGACTTTCTTGTTCTTGGAAGCTAGTCCAAAGGAAATGGATAAAAACCATGGACTCTACTATGGCTATAATGTTTGCTTTGAAAAAGAGACTGCAATTAGGAATGCAATTATGTCTTATTATGTGTGGAATTATTTTTCTTACTTTCTTAATTTTTGATTCAGCTTTGTTTGATTATCTAGTCCAGTCCTTCTTCTTTCGAAAGCTTCTGCTGCCATTAATACCATCTTCATCTGCTTTCATTGTCCCCATTCATGCTCCCAGCCCATATACCACCCATTTTCAGTCGCTAGGAAAATCTGTTTTAAAACTACAAACTTGGTCACCTTATCTTGTGCCATTTATCATTCAATATCTTCTCATTGTCCTCAGAATCCTTAACAGACTGAAAAAAGGTCAGCATAATCACTTTATTTTTAACATTAAAACTCTCTGGAAAACAAAAAGGTCCTAAGGTTCATTTTTCAAAAATTTTCACACCTGGATTTTGAAACTCATCACTTGAAAGGGCCTTGCCTTTCAATAACCTTAATCAATAAATAATACCTTTGACCAGGCCAAAAAAATAAAAAACACCTTGAAATGGTGGAACAACATTCTTTAAGTTGGCAAAATGAGAGCCAAGAAAGCATGGTGAAAAAGTCCACGTCTTGCACGTAGCACCTGAGCAATGCCCACGTCCAGAATGCAGGAGGCAATCCCTAAACTTAAGAAATGTGTATTATGTAATTCTGACTCTAGACACCTTTTTTAAGGGAAAGGGGTGAGTGGGGAGGGGTGGGTAGTGGGAAAAGGGGGGGAACTAAAAATTAAACAAATTTTAGAAGAACAATGTTCAGGCTTCAATAGCGTCCTCAAAAGACAGTTGGCCATACATCATAAAGAAGGCAAAGTGCCAGGGGGAGATCGTCAATATTGGAATCAAATAACAGCTCTATTAGCTGACTTCAGATGAATTGGCCATTGGGCTGGCTCCCTCCGGAGCCCAGCCTGCCTACAAGGAGGGACTCATGCGAAACTTAATTTATATTTCACTCCCCTCATGGGAAGAGATAGTGCAAATGTGCAGAGGACTGCGGCTTAGATTCAGGAGACCAATAAAATGATTGTATGTCAAAGTTCTTCCATCTGCATTGGGGATGCGTTCTTTACAGAGCCAAAGATGGTTCTTTGTTTTCTGCCGGAAAGGTTTGGAGACTGCCATGTGTTACGCTCTTTCCAGAAGTCACTCTATGTTCTTTGTTATCTTGCTACATTTTCATGATGTAGCAGTGGTTATTCCCCATTTACAGGTCAAGAGATGGAGCAAGATAGAATGACAACCTTTGTCTCCCCAGTGCTCAACATCCTTCCCCTTTTTCTGGTGCCAGCATCCTGGTTTTCTTTAAAGGATGTGCCATCCCTAATCTTGATGGGATTTTGAGGGTGGAGCCCCGACACACGGTACCTGGTGGTCGTCTGGCCAATCATGTAGTGTCTTGGTAAAGCACCCTGTGGTAACAGATGGCCCCTCTCCTAAAGCATCTGCTACCACAATCTGCCTTCTATCCTTTCTAAGTCACAGTTCTTCAGCTTTTCTTCTAATAGTCCTTTCTCGCCTGAGTGGTCCATTGTCAATTTCTGTTGCTTGCAGTTATACAGCTCTGGCTGAAATAAGAATGAACAGCTTGTCCACTCATGTACCCCCTGCTAGTTCTCTCATTCTTTCTGCTGCTTCTCCTTGCTGCCCGTGGCCATGCTCCAGCTGCCTAAAGCATGTGAGCCCTGACCCTCTTGACACAATGAAGACGGTGCTGTGTTTGGGCTGCCTGGGCACAGCAGCCCCAGTTCAAGGCTGTGGGTTTGTGTTTCTCAGTATAGCTGCCCTGCATGCAAGTCGAGCCTCCATCTCAGGGTGATCTGAAGGTGACCTGTTGGCTTCAAGTCTCCATTCCCTGAACTGCCTCTGTGTCTGAAAATCCACGGGAGTCCCTAGCCATGGGACTACTTCTAGAAAGTTCTTGTTGTGTAGTATTAATCTGGCATGACAGTAGGTATGTAGTCAATATATGTTGTTTAGCTAATGCTTTTTGATTAAATATTATTCATCACAATAGCACATATATACATTTCAAAAATAATGTTATAATTGTGGAAGACATTAAAGAGATTGAATGTATGGAGAGTAGGGCATACAGGTAGATTTGAGGGTCTCTTTGTAAAACTCTGTTCCCAACCCTCCTCTTTTACCTCTCTACCACCCAGCTCTCCCCACCTTCTATCAGAACTCAGTCACATGACACTTGTAGCTACAGAAGAAACTGAGAGATAGCTTATGTCTCACATCTAGCTAAAGACCTGAAGTTCCATTCCTAAGAAGCAGAGAATGGACAGTGAGGATGCTGGGAAGATGAAATGAGCTCAATAATGTAAGTTACCCAGCACAGGATCTTCCTGGCACTTAATGCATGCTAGATAAACACTGGCCATAAATCTCTCCTTCCTTCTTCTACAAGTTTCCTGGCATAACATTCTACTTTGGTCATACCTACTTTGATATATGGATAAAAAGCTGATCAAGCACTTTGCTTTTAAAGCTCTTATTCCATTCTAGGATTTTGTAATAGGAAGGATATATACCACTAGTGTTTTTAAGTTCTTGCTATCCGTGGCAATTTCTTAGGAAAGGGATGGCCTTGCTTCTTGTGTTGTAATCCTCGGCTCTCCACTCTCTCCCTTAGTGTACTTGAGACTCATCTCAGAAGGCAGATAGAAATGATGTCAGAATCAGAGCATGACAACTGGGGAAACAAATCCCATACTCATATCTTCATGGTCTTGCTGTCACTGTGGATGTGCAAGCCACTTTCCAAAAGGAAGAGAAGGGTCTGCCATGTACAAGCCAGAGATCCCAGGCAAGTTAGTTCCTTGCCCTATGCTTTGGTTTGCGAATCTGGAAAGGAGGCAGTGAGGACGCATTGTAAGTCCAGCACAAAGGGCGGCTCTTGTTTATTTTTGTACCTAGAAGAATATCAGGCTCAGATGGAGATTTTTATTGAGGCTTTAAGTTCATGACATTTTAGCTTTTGTTATAAGAAAAGAAAATAAGTACTTAACAAGATTGTCCGTCGCAGTTTTATTCATAATGGCCCCAAACAGCCTAGCTCGCCAACAAAAGTGTGGATAAACTATCACACAAAAGCTTACTGCTCAGCCAGCACAAGCAATAAGCAGCTAACAAATAAAGCAAGGAAGGTGAATCTCCAGACCACTATGCTGAGTGAAAAGAAGCCAGTCACAAAAGAGGCTGGAACGTACAATTGCCGCACATTGGGGACAAAACTAATCTATGGCAGAAAAAAATAACAGAGTAGTGTTGCTCCTGGAGGGTGGGGGCAGAGAAGGAGCAAAAAGGGATTTGAGAGAAATTTCTAGAATGATGGTAATGTTCTTTATCTGGATAAGTTTTGGGATACATTTGTTAGAGCTAATCTAACAACATACTTAAGATGTGTACATTTCATTGAATGGTAATCTTAACTGCAAAATTGAGAAGAGACTTCCAGACTCCAGAACTATGACAAGTAAATTTCGATGTTTAAAAACCTCTGGGCCTGTGACATCATGTTCTAGCAGCCCGATGGACAGCATAAGGAGGGCAGTCCATCCGGGCCACCCAGAGAGGGAATGAAAGCAAGTCCTACAGCCCAACAGAACGATGCTCCTCTCCTGAACCGACAAGGAAATTGATCTGACTTAGAGAACAATTGAGTCAGGAGGCCTCCATTGTAGGCCTGGGGACTGCGTCCCAGTTGTGAGACTGGGTAAGTTGCCCCAGGCCTTCCGAGTATAACCAGGAATTAGTCTGAATGGTCAAATGGAACCAGAGTGATAGAGGTGAGATGAGCTTCTGCAGGCTTAGTGCGTGTCTTTGGTTGAACGGATAAAGAAACTGAGGGCCAGAGAGGTCAAGTAAGTCACCAGTGCACACAGCATATTCCACAGCACAGATGTCTCGTTCCCATGTCAGCCTATTCCCATCCGGCCAGGCTGTCACCCTGGTTCCTTCTAGATCAGTGGCTTAGTACATAATCATGGTGGAGGGACAAAGAGCATGCAAGTTCATCTCAGAGGTCTTTAATGGCCTCTTAAAAAAAGACAGGAAATAATGATAGAAATTGCAATTGTTTGACACTATAATACTTGCATACTCTGCTATTCTGAGTCTTTAAAAAATCTTACTAGCTCAATATAAGTACAGGAAGCATTTTCCCTATTTCCCTCTGGCAAACATTCTCTAAATTCCAAATAAATGGCATTTGCATTATTGGATGTTTACCCAACCTCTTAATTAATTAAAGCCCTCAGGTATAATGAATAGAAATTCAGCTAAGCCAGTCTGAACATAAAAGGGAATTTATGACTGACAAAAATGGACGTCTACTCACAGTTGGATTCAGAGACTTAAGGCTGCAATTTGTTATTCCTCTCTTGCCCTCTCTGGTCTGTACACCTGTGTGGCTGTCTCCTAAAAGATGGCCTCTTTCTACCAGGCGGGAAGGTGTTTGCTAACAGCCCATCTCCAGCTCCAGCCAAAATGATAAGACTTCTCTTCCTCTAACTCTAACTTAGAATCCTGGGCAGTAACTCTGGTCCAGCTCGGGTCACATGACCACCTGTAACCTAACTGCCGGGCCCAAGTGACTGGATCACTACGAAAATGACTGGGCCTAGGTCATGTTCCAGGCCCAGGGCCGGACACTCGTCTCCTGGGTTGACAGTGCCCTGGAACCTGATGACTGAGCGTGAAAGAGCATCCTCAGACTGAGGTGAGTCAAATGTGAGTCTGAGTGTGAGGTTAAGTGGCCTAAATCCCGGGAGGAAGTCATGGCCTGGGAAGAGTATCTGCTCGTGCACCCCACGTTCACAGTTTGCTTCACAGCACCATGGAGCTGGCCGGTCTAACTCCCATGCTCAACCCTTGCCTGTAACGGCCTTTCATCTGGAGGAACCTGTTACACAATTCTGACCAATAAGCTATAAAAGCATGTTTATTTTGTGGTTCTCGGAATAGCACATACTTCCCAGACATGGCTATCGTTTTTATTCTCGTCCTTCTTTTTTCTGATGATTTCCAGCAGTTGTCTTGCAACCAATCCAAATCATGAGCTGCAAACCAGGGCTGGGAACTGTTGCCTTGAGACTTTGTTTTATGTAAGAAAAACACTCCGGGCCTCCCTGGTGGTGCAAAGGGTTTAGGGCGCAGCATTAGGGCGCTGTCTGCAGCCACTGCAGCATGTTAGATCCCCAGCCAGGGAGCTGACCCCCCCATGGCACAGCAGCCCTCTCCTGCCTCCCCTGCTGCTCCCCTCAGCAGTGTATTTCAGTAGATCTGCCTATTCTGCTCCCCACTCTGTCTCTGGCAAATCCTCTCACTGCCACCCCCACCCCCATGCCCCGCATCTCTGGCCTATACCTCAGCTCTTGTATGCATAAATAAATAAAAGAAAAATACTCCCCCATTTGCTTAAAGCACTAAAGTCAGGTTGTTTGATTCTTGCAGCCAAAATATTTCTAATTGATATAATAGATAAATCAGTTTCACATGCAACCATAAATAAAATCTTAAAAGTTATAAAATTTGGTATAGGCTTATGTCTCTGAGAGTTTTCAGTTTTCCATCTTTTCCAACTTGGGGGAAGATGAAAAAGACAGTTCTTTTACCCAGAGGAAGTTTACAATTAAATAGAGCTAAAAAATTGAGGCCAATGTTGAACAAAGAATTCCTTCTCATGTTTAATTCCCCATTGCTGCAATTAAGCCCATTTGCTTTTTATTTCACCCTCAGTAGAACTCAAGAATGGCTAGCTACCATTTTTTTTTAAATAGGCACAATGACTTAATTAAAATACTTGTGTGTGTGTGTGGGGGGGGAGTTAGTTTGTTTTCCCTGATTAATTAACACCAATTTCTTTGACTCTCTTCCTAGATGGTATTTTTTTTTCCAAACTTCCTAATCTTCATATGAGATACCATCACACAAAACCTGCAGTTAGAGTTTTCAAACACTAAAGGTCTCTGGTCTAGCTAGGAAGCAGTCATAATGACTTTTTGGCTTCCTGCTTTCAAACCCCAGCAGCCCCTAGCAAAACCCCACAGCCTCTCCTGAGGGATTAAGTCTTCATAGGTGTGACTCTGGCTCCAATTTCTGGAATCAAGACTGTCGCTGGACAGAGGAGCTGGACACTGCCTTGGCCCAGGGACACCAGACTCTGGGTGGAGCCGTGGACCTGCCATGACCGGCTCAGTCCTGCTGCGCCAGTTCACAGTGACGGCGTTTGCCATTTGTCTTGCTCTGTCTTCGTTGGGGTACTTTCCCTTGTCCCCCTTCTTTTGGTAAGGGGGGCACATACAAAATTTCCCTAATTTTCCTGTGGCATCATCTTCCTTTAAATTGATTCCATCTTCATCCCCAAGGGGAGCATCAACTCACTCTGGCCAATCCAGGCATCGCATCATCTTAGTCATAGCGATTGTTTTCAGAAACGACCAAGTCAAGCTACTCAAAGCTGATGGCACGCAGTGACGGGACTTTTGTGAGAATTATTAGGAAAAGAAAGATTCTTTCCCACAGGGCCTGCTGAAGGAAAGGATATGAAACTGACACTACTGCCAGACATCAGCCATCTTGCCACCAAAAGGAACAAACCTTCCATGAACGACAATCAACCTTGAACCTCCTACAAAAAGGTAGGAGGAGATGACAGAAAAAGCCTGACCTTGGAGATATTGTTGGGGCCCTGGATCCAACCTGGATCAGCACTAATACTGACGTTCTCATTTCATAGATCCAATATATTTCCTTTGCTTATGCTAGTTTAAATAGATTTACTGCCCTGAACCCTGTCTTCTGGCTGGATCCCCTGGTCCTGTTTGGATCAGATACCTCATGAGGCCATAAGTACACCTCCTGCTAACCCTGCAGCATCTCCCACCCTGAGGACTGGCCTCCTGGGCCTACCTGAGATCAGGTCCTACGTACTAGTTCTCATGGAAATCAGTCTCTGAAGCTGTCTCATGTTCCCATTTGGGCAAAGGCCCTTGCACCCCACCCCTCCAGTTCTTTTCCTGGTTGCTGTGAAATGCTCACGTGGCATCCTTGCCTGAGATGGGCCCGTGGGCAATTGGAGTCGCCGCTCTGTAAAGCACAGGGGATTTACAAGCCCTCTCCTGGGCTGATATGAGGCTCCACTTAAAACCATAAGCCTGTTCAACTTCTCCTTCCCTTCTCCTAAATAGGTGCCTTGCACAAGGATTCCTACTTCTAGCTCTGCTTCTAGGAACCCCAACCCGTGGAAAGTGTAATTTCCAAAGATGGCAGCTGCGATGTCTCTCATCCCATGTGTTCTTCTTACAATGTGACGTCTCTCCTGTTTTCCCCTTAAATTTGGACGGACGTGACTGTTTTTAGTAATGTTCTGATGAAAGTGAAACTGTGTAACTCTGAGGCTAAGTCCTAAAAGGAAGCTAAGTCCTAAAAGTCAGTGGCACTCTACCTCGCTCCTGGGGATATTGTCTCTGGAAAGCTTTGGCCTCCATGACCCCTTGGAGAGGACTTGGGAAGAGGTAGAGAGAGAAAGAAGTGGTGGTGGAGAGGGAGGGAGGGAGTAAGAGAGGAAAGGAGAGAGAGAGAGCAGGGGAGAGAGAGTCTGGCTAGCCCCAGCTCTTCCACCCTCCAACAGCCATCTGACTATAACCACATGAGAAAGCCTGAGCCAGAACCACCCAGCCAAGTCCTTCCCCAGCTCCAGTTATATGGAAACCATGAGAGATTTAAGAGATGGTTCTTATTGTACTAAGCCAATGCATTTGAAGCCATGTATTGTTCCAAGACAGAATCTGGAACACAACCTAAGACATCACTTCGGAGCCTTCATCCAAATGCATATTTCAGCCAGCTCTTCCCTGGTCCTGTTTGGCAGCTCACACAAGCCAGGTTCTGGCAACATCTGCTCATAGTCTTGCTGGCAAATACACTTGGAAAAGCTGTGGCTTTCCAGGTTTCCACCATCTGGAAGTGGGACAACATCAGCATTTGTGGGGTGTCGTTGTCGCTCCACCAGTACCGGGAGGGTGTGTATCAGGGATGGAGGACAATCTGCTGGTTGTGTGGTCCGGCAGATGAACCAGGTCTGTGTTTTCCCTCCTGAACACGTTTTGCTTGTAATATTAATAATACTTTCTGGGAAATCCCCAGATGTCAGAGTCTGAAGCAGCTGCTAATTGTATCTTGGTTTTTGTCGAAGTAAAAATGCTAATGAAAGTTTCTTCTAAGTGTCATAATGAGAACCAAAAATAGTCCCTGGAAGGCGAGGTAAGCTAGGAGTTCTCAGAAAGTAGCAGGAATGATTTCTGTCATTGCCCCTTGTGGGCAAGGGGCTGTCTCTCCGAATGACCTGAGGACTGATGAGTCTTAACAGCAAGTCCAGCAAAATGTGCACAAGGGCATGTGTGTGCGTGTGTTTATGTGGGTAGGGGGTGTTTTAAATGGGATTTTTCTTGCATATTTCAACTAATATTTTTTAAATACAAAAAGGAGCATCTAAAACTCTTTTAAAAGTCTCGTTTTAAAAAATAAAATACAGTCACGTTGGGTATCCCCCCAGAAAACACTCCCTGATCACTTTGGCGTGGTTTGTTTTGTGATAGGGGCAAGCAAGAAAGCAAGAGGGACATGACACTGGGGAATTTTTGCTACAGATAATCCCCTTTGCACTGAAGGAAACAATCTTTAAGTCACTGAATTGTCAAGGTTTATGCTCATTTTCCTTGGTAGCTCTAGGGAACCAGGCACTCAGCAGTGTGAAGTCTGGGGAAGGTGGAGGCCTCAAGCTGGAGAGAGGGGGTCTTGCTCGAACTGTTCCAGATGGATTCTTTCCTCCCCTTCCTTTGTTCCTGGCTATGCTGCTTAGCTACTGCTACATAACAAGTCACCCCAAACCCAGAGGCTTAAAACCACCACCATTTTGCTATTTCTCGTGACTTCTGTGGGTCAGGACTTAGGGGAGTCTGTCTGGGTGGTTCTGACTGGCTCCTTTGTACCTTGTAAGTCAGTGGAGGGCTGGAAGGCTGGGGCTGGCGAGGCTGGCTTTCTGTTTGAGGGCCTCCAGTCCTGCCCATGTGGCCTCTGTGTCAGTAGGTTTGGGCTTCTTAAAACATGGCGTCCTCAGAGCAGCAGCGGCAGTTTGCATGTTGGCGTGGTAGGTGAATGCTTCCTGGGGGAACTCCAGCGGTCGGGTGCAAACGCATTGTCTGCTCGCCACAGGAGTCACACGGCTTCATCATGCCACGTTCTCTGGCAACAGAGATGTGACAAATTGCCCAGATAAAAAAAGGGAAATGAGACTCCACCTTTTGATGGGGGAATCACCAGGTTCTAGAAGATCCTGTGGGGCAAGAGGTAGCGTTATGGGTAATCATTGGAAGATACAGTTAGCCACACTCTCTCAATGTTCCTGTCTACTCTGTGAGCAAACCAGAAGCCTTTTATAATTTTCTTTACACCTTAAGATAACCAAAGTCCACCTCTCTGGTATGCAACAAGATCTCACCTGGCACACTCTCGACTCTATTATTTTTTTTAAAGATTTATTTATTTAAGCATACAAGAGCTGAGGTATAGGCCAGAAGCGTGGGGGATGAGAGGATTTACCAAAGACTGAGTGGGGAGCAGAACAGGCAGATTGCTGAGGGGAGCAGCGGGCGAGGCAGGAGAGGTCTGCTGCGCCATGTGGGTCCCCTCCCTGGCCAGGGATTGAACTCATGCTGCAGTGGCTGTGGCTGCTTTCCAGCGTGAAGCTCAACCCGCTGCACCCCTAGGAAGGCCCCTGAACTCTAAAATGAAGTTTACTTCTAGACTCTTGGTTGGATCCTGTAACTAGAATTCAAAAAAGATGAGAGGAGAGGTAGCTTTGGGGTCAGATACTCTCCTTAAGATAACCAGATGTGTATAATGACCTTGAGAGGAAAGGAATGATGAGCGTAAGGTCATACTTTGTTATACTTTGACCACTGTGGTTCTGCCTTGTGTGATTCACTGGCAGTCTTTTCAAGAAGTGAAAACCCCTGTAAAATACTGGTAATTCCTTAATGATAGCAGAATCAAAGACAATTGATGCTAATGCCTAGAGAAGGCAGATGTTTCAGTCTGTCTAATCGCCATCCAGCTGTTGCATTGCTGAGGCTGGGAACCAACCCCAGGATTTAGGCCTCTTCAGAAGCCTCTCATGGCCATCAGCTCTTGCTACTTGGGCCTGGAAAGAGTAGGACTGAGAGAATAGACCTCAGTGATGACTGACAGAGAGCTCTGGTCCAAAACCTCCATTTCAGCTGAGTAGGGAGATGACTGACACCAAGAAGGAGGGAAGTGGGCCTTTAGCTATGAACATCTAAACCTCTAAATACATTTCAAAAAGGGATGGGAAAAGAAAATGAGTTAGGAGGATGGAAAGAGCAGACCTGGCAAGGAATGTTATTAATCTAATGTATAGAAGTATGAGCTCATGAGATGAATGGAGTTACAGTGTGAATGTTTATAGCCCCTCGAAAGTCACTGTTGAAAGCCTAACGCCAAAGATTAAGCCACGTGGGTGGAGCCCTCAAGAATGGGATTAGTGCCCTTATAAAATAGGCCCAGAGAGCAACCTTGTTCCTCCTACCATGAGGTTCTAGTGAAAAGACGGTCATCTAGGAAGTGAGCACCACCACACACTGAATCTGCCACTGCCAAGATTTTGGATTTCTCAGCCTCTAGAACTGTAAGGAATAAAGGCAGTGCCAAATCTGTGGTGCTTTGTTACAGCAGCCTGCATGGACTAAGAGAAATAGTGTCCATGGCAAGAATAAAACTCTATGTTTCTATAATAGCATTTCAGAGGGAAAACAAAGGGGCAGAAACCTCTTCCCAGTCAATTTCAGGATTGGCCTCAGTTCTAGAGCCATGCCTAAATTTGGGGGTGGGGCTCACATGGTGGCAAAGCATGAGCAGGATTTAGCTCCCCTGTCCTGTGTCACTGACCTGGATGGCAGCCAACAGGCCCTCTTTTCACGGTCTACTGCTGACTGTTTCACTCTGCTCTGGGCTGTTATGCCTAAGACCTGCTACAAACCTTCTAGTCTTCAGCTCACTCCTCTGATTCTCTCAGACAGGAGAGTGTTTTTGCCGCTTTGCTGCTGCCTGGGAATCTTTGTGGGACTATTTACAGCCGCTTTCTACTTCTCTGCTTTCCTCAGGAGCTATTCTATTTCATAGTATGTTATAGTCCAGGGAAGCTGAACACTTCCTCAGACCCATCTGCTCACACATGCTGGGTGCACCCTAGTTCTGCTTGGAGAAAGAGACATACTTGTTTTTGGGGTCCCTCAAGCCTATCTCTGTTTTCTATTATACAACCTATCATTATTTTCATTTTTATTTCAGGTATAGTTTTATAATTTTCATTTGGTTCCTTTTTACAGTTTCTGCTTCTCTACTGAGATATCCTATCTGTTCCTTCACTACACCTATATTTTCAAGCATTGTTATAATAGCTGCTTTAGCATCCTAATCTTGTTTCAGTACCTGGGTCAATCTCTGTTAATTAATTTTTCTCTTAGATACAAGTTATATTTCCCTTTTTAAAAATATCTAGTAACGTTGGATTGTATTACGAACCATAGTGGATGATACATTATCAAGACCTTGGATTCTGCTATGTTACTCGCAGGAGTATAGTTTTTAAATTTTTTAAAATTTAATTTAATTTTTAAAGATTTATTTATTTATTTATTTATATACAAGAGCTAGGGTACAGGCCAGAAGGACAGGGGGTGAGAGGAATCATCAGAGACAGAGCGGGGAGCAGAACAGGCAGATTGACAGAAGTACACTGCTGAGGGGAGCAGGGGGTAGGCAGGAGAGGTCTGCTGTGCCACATGGGTCCCCTCCCTGGCCAGGGATTGAACTCGCGCTACTGTGCAGCGGATGCTTTACAGTGTGGCGCTCAACCTGCTGCACCACCAGGAAGGCCCAGGAATATAGTTTTTTAAAAAAATGTTAGCTGAACTAGAATTCCAAACTCGGTCTCCTTTGCCCTTTGCAGGGAGCACTGCTTGGAGATAGCGCAGGAGTCAGTCCGAGGTTAGCACACGGTTAATACAGTTTAGTGATTCTCATCTATGACTCATTTCTGAGATTCTGACCCCTTCCCCCATCACGTTCTAGCTGTTGGGGTCATTCTGTCCTCTGCCTCCTTAGTAGGACAACTGCGTTTCTGACCGAGCTGAGGTTGCGCCTGGCACTAGATCGCCTGCAGGCAGGTGAAAACCACACGGAAATGGGAAGCCTACCCACTCATGCTTCTGCTGACTCCCTTCTAGTTTGTGCCTATGTCTAATTGCCTTCTGCTGGCTTCAGAGAGGTGCCTTTTAGATTTTGTCTAGCGTTTACCTGCAGGAGAGCCAGTTGGTTCAATACAAGCTCCTTTACCTTATCATGAGGGGAATTTGCAGCTGGCTTTTGAATAAACTGGAACAGGACCTTAGTTCTCCCCTCTCAGTCACTTACCATGTCCACTTGCTCCAGTTCTCACACTTTCTTTCCCCTCTGCAGTCTGGGGTAACTTATGCACTCTAAGAGACTTTTTTTCTAGCTCTAGTTTTTTTGTGTGCATTTTTTTTAACTCTAATCTTGATTTCCATGAGGCTTCTGAAATTCAAAGGCCCATGTTTTTGAAATATGCAAGACATCCCTTAGCCTTTCTGGTGAAACAACCTTTCCCTGAACAATAGATGCCAAATAATTCAGTCAAAGGAAAGGGGAGAGATAGGAAACACTGGGATTTGAAAGAACATCAATTAATATTTCAAGAGAATTATTCCTCCATATTAGGCATAACACCTATGTGGAGGGATTATTTTGTAGTAGTTTGGTATGAGTGAGATTCATTTTATCTGATATTTCAATCAGGTATTTAAGCCTTCTTTCATTCATTGAATGCTTGACTCATTAAAAAATATGTAAAGAGTGACGATGATTTGTCAGGCCCTGTGCACCTGTACTAATTATGGAATGAAAAGTTTTGCTTATTTAAAACAAATTCCTGCAAATAGTAAGGTGGGAGGCATAGGCAGCCTAGAATTAAATTCCATCTACTCTTTTGAAACGACCTGAAGCAACTCTAATTCTGAAATTTTAACATGGTCTTGGATAGTGAAGAAAGCACAAAATTTGGAATAAAAAAGTTCACCTCGGGAAAATTTCTCAAATTCTCTGGACTCTAGTTTCATTTTCAATCATTGGATAACTGCTGAATAAATACTTCAGTATTAAATGAATAAGTGTAGTTCATGCCCTTTTGGTGTTCTTTCTTTTTGAGGATTATTTAATTACTTATATCTCTTTTACATCATTGTTCATTTTTTAACAGTGTCTGCTTTCTTTTCTCAGGTGTAGTCCCCATAGAGTTTCCACCACCAATTCACCTGTACAAGTGCCATATGATCTTTCCTCCCTCTTACCAACCCCTCTCCCTCCCCATGCCCTGCAGAATATCTCTGGTTTATGGTTGTCTGTTTATTTTTGTTTTGTTTTATTGTGTTTTTTTATTCTTATTATTTTTCCTTGATGTCTTATTTGGTTCCCCTATTTGATGCCTTTTTAGACGATGACTTTTCTGGACAGCTTGAGAATTACTAGGGTTCCAGGTTAATGAGGAAACGGTTCCTCTAATCAGACTCGCCTTTGTTCTTCCAGATCCCATGGAAGGTTTATGACGCCTTCCATAACACTGGATGGATTCTCATAAGAAATCTAAATCAGGAGAGGGTATTATGCACAGAAACAAACAATTTATAGTTTCTGGACTTAAAAATGAGTCATTTCTTGTTCATGTTAACACAGTTACAGGTTAGATGGAAAGCTCAGCCACTTCCCATCATTCCTGATTCTAGACTGATAAGCAGCACCATATGGAATGTTCTCAGTGGCCTGGCAGGAGGGAAGACAGAACTCTGGAGGGTCTCCCGTGACAGGTAACTGTCATGGAAACAATACACATCACTTCTGCTCAATGTGTAGGCCAGAACTAGTAGGAGAGTCTCTCTAAATCACAAGGAACCAGGAAGAACAGCTCAACCATGGGACCAAAGGGGAGCACAAAAAATATTTGGGGAACAGCATTGATGGTCACCACAGTCTTTCCTTGTAGGGGAGTTTGTGACACGGTCTATTCAGGCCCATCTAAGCACAGGCCTGATCAGAAATGTTTATATTCTTGGAACTTTTCAGTGTCTCTCAGGGGTCCAGGGCTAGCTCCACCTCAGGGACTTATAGGCAGCCTATGCCGAACTCAAGCAATGGAGCCAGTCTTTCTGGAAGGCTGTCCGTTCACCCCAATGTCCGAGGGAAGGACGAACAGCATCTTTTCTTCCTCTACTGAAGCTCTCCCAGTGCGCAAGTTTCAGGAGTTGTTGTTCAGGTATCTGCAGTGTTCCCAAATTTCTGGGTGGATGGTTCTCGCTTGAGTAGAGGGTAGTGGGTTTCTGAATTCTGACTCTGGTCTGTCCCTGCATCTTGCCAGCTGCGGCCTATTGACACATCTCCTCTGCTCTCCTGCCTTCCTTGCTCCAGTCCAGCAACTTGGGTCCTGTCTCAGAGGGTATATGTGTGTGTGTCTGGATATGGGGGAACTAGAAGACTGTAAGGAGTTGTGGGAAGGGACAATGGTTCTCCTTGACTTCATAGTTTTGCACTTTTTTTTTTTTTTCATTTATATTTGGACCTTGACTTTTGAAAGGCAAAGCCAAAACTTTAACTGATTTTCCCCTGGTAGTGTCATGATAACTCTCTCTTTTGGCAAATTTTGTCTTCTCTAGTTATCTAAATTGACAGGACAAAGGTTGGCATAGTGTAACAAGAAATAAGTGGGGAAGAGGGGAGGAATAGAGATGGGAGGGAAATCATAATAAAATATGGTTTCTTGATTTATTTTCATAATCTTTTTTTTTTAATATTTAGGTGATCAGTGAAGGATTGTGGATGTGGGCAGCTTTTGGGTGAGCCAGAAGGTTCCTTAAGCTCCATGAGGGAAACTTGCAAACAACGTGTTTCACATCAGATGCCTGAAATTCAGGCTCTTCATGTTTCTTTGCTCCGGAGAGCAAATTCCAACTCAGCCACAGGAGGGCCCCTGCTCCCCTAAACTGCCTGTCTAACAGACTAGAATTTCAGATAAAAAAAGGAGTGGAATAAGTAGCAGAATATACATAGTAGTGAGTATAGTGGCATGAATGGAACATTTGGCATTTATCCACCCTTTTTATAGATTGGTGATGCCAGTGAGTGACACGTGCCAAGTATTTGACCATACTTTGGATAAAAGTCCCTGATCCTGGCCAATCAATGCATCTATATAAAATATCCTACCTAGCTCCCTACCTGCACCACTGAGGGAGTTACTGGGCACATTTGGACGCTGGCGGGAGTGTGCCCTGCCCGGGTGTGAGAGCTTTGCTTCACCAAGAACAATCAGCAGGGGCTCTGAGATGCAGCTGGGAGCTCTGCCACCATCACTCCTTGGAAGAGCGAGCGTTGCCCCATATGGAGCCAGCTCCCCGCAGCCCATGGGGATGGCCAAACTGTGGTCTCACAGTAGCTGCAAACCCATCTGCAATATGAACTGTGATGATAGAGAGGAATAATTCTTATGCTCCCAGGGTATATATGAATTTCCTTCAGCCCTGAAAGCTAAGCTGTCCTGTATAAGATCTGGATTTTGTGGTCCCGTAAATAAGCAATTAGCACAGTAGCTCTTCAGGTTTCACAGCTTTTGATGGGTCCATTTTCTCCCTTAAGAGAAACTGCACTCTACAGAATAGTGGGGACGGAGTTATTTGGAGCTGAGTTAGGAGCAGGGGGAGCTGAGTGAGATAAAATAGGGGGTGGGTGGGAAGAAGGTGAGCAGAATAGGGTAGCTGAGGTTCTCCTTCCCGCCAAGCCTCAGCAGGACTGGGATGCAGCAAAATTGCTCCGGCTGCTGGTACCCATGGCCTTAATCATCTCTAGAGTGGGGCGTTGCTGCTGGGGCTAAGAGAGAGATTGCTCCAGCGGGGGGCTCCTTTAACTGAGCTTTTGTAAGAATTGTACACTCTGGCCACAGCTGCTTCTTATGCTTGCCTAGGCTGGCTTAACTCCTCTCCTTTCCACAGGGGGCGTGAGGAGAACCGGCTTCCCCATTAACTCGGGGCCTGCGTTTTATCGACTGCGAACACTCAGGATTCCGGTTCTGGGGACATCTGTGACCTGTCGTGCTGTAATAGCTTGGTTTTCCCCGTGTTCGACTCCCTCCCTGAGTACTTAGTGTTAAATCATAGGGGGAGGAAGTGTGAGCAGAGGAAAAACAGCACTATTACATGACCCCCGATGAGACCGCTGTGATAGAATTAAAAGCTGCCGCCCTAGGACATTCTAACAGATGACATTGTGAGGTTGCCAAGGTAACCCACCAGGATACAGTTCCAGCATCTTTGGGGTTGATGCCGAGTAGGCGAGGTCAGTTAGCAGTGAGGCCCAGCTGTCCAGGGTCTATCCCCTGGCTGGCAAGTCCCTGGCCACCAAGTGGAAAATTGAGGCTGAGCTTTTCATAACACAAAAGCACCCAATGCTGGCTGCTCAGTGGACATTCTAGGTGACAGAATCAGAATACTCCAAATAATTGTTCATTGTAGGTTTTAAAAGCCTCAAAGTCTAGATGCTAATGACTCATCCATTCATTCTATAAATGTTTACTGAACACCTACTATTGAGGATAGAAAGATAAGAGATTCAGTGCAAGCAGGGAGAAGAAACACGGAAGATATTTCTACAATGTTTGTACTCAGGAAAAGGCTAAGTGAAAGAAAATAGAAATAATCTGAATAACTTATTAACCGCAAGGACCTGGTGTTAAAGAAAAAAAATTACGTGCAAAATTTTATGGAGTGGAAATGATTTGTTTGAAAGAAATCAACCTCCTTCCTCAACCACCTCCCCTTTTCTTTGTACCTTCTTTCAAATACTCGATATTTATGTTTGAATGGCTGATTAACATCTATACATAATATTTTCTTTCTCCACTGTGAGGGTCAGAAAGATTTTAGATGGGTCTAACCAGGCCTCAGATCCTTCACTTTGGCCTCTCAGGTGGGTGGGTGTTCACAACTGTAGGTGGACCTGGACACTTCACACAAGCCACAGTTAGAACCTGAACTTGGGCAGTCACCTGGTTTTATGTTCTTCCAGATGGCAAGCCAGGCAGGAGAGAGTAGGGGAGAACGTGGACATGGTGGTGAGTGACCCCGGCAAGCACTGCGGTGGGAAGGGAAAGTGACCTAACACAAAAACACAAAAACGGACGGGAAGGAACATAGAACTGGGATGGCTTTGGAAAAAGACAACAAGGAAAACCACCTCTGAGAAGCTGTGGTAACAAGAATTCTGAAAAACGAATAGCATTTTTTTTTTTTTTTACCTCCTGGCTGGGTATATGTGTGTGATTAGTACCAGAAGGACCTCATTAAAACACTGTTGGGGTGGAAACCCCTCCCTCCACCCTGTTAGCTCCAATCCCAAGACCCCCCCCCCCCCTTTGCTTAGTCAGAAAATGTCCATAACTATTAGGTAATTTCAGCTGTTTTGTTTTAGTGTCATCATCATAGTATTGATAACAGTGGCGATGACAACGGCTAAGTCAGAGTGCTTTCTGGACACTTTACAGAGGAGACAGGGGCGGAAGTGCTATTTAACAAATGAGGAAACGGGCCCAGGGCATTAAGTCAGTACCCAGGTCACACAGGAGTCAGTGTGGAGGCTGAAGCCCGATTCTGACAGCTCGACAGTTCCGGCGCTTAACTCTACCCTGCGATTTGGCGTTGTATAAATAATTTCAGGAGCATCTTTTATGATGGCCTCCTGTGTCACGTCTTCACTTTTTTAAAGCAGCCATGGTCTGACGCCTTTAGAAAAATGTAATTGTCTCCACGGGCAGCCTAAAGTTGCTGGGAAGGTGGGTCCCCAGATCTACCCCTCCTGGCCACCCGAAGTAGGTGCGGTGTGGCATTATCCCTCTCTGTAAACACTAACTCCCAAGAAGACGATAGGCAGCACCCAAGACTCGGGGGACGGGCCCACCTGTGGAATGGGTGCAGCATGGTCCTCTCCTAAAGGCCCTTCCACCCCTCCCCAACAGCACTTCAGTCATGCCCTGAGGCATCTCAGCTCAAAACTGGGGGCTCCCAATCCCTGCGCGCGCACTCCCGCCGCACATCAGCTAGGTTAGGAGGGGTCGAGAGGGCGGGTCCCTGGGCCTCGGCCGTGTGCCCAGGGCAGCGAGGGTCGCTCGCGGGGTGGCGGCGGCGCGGAGCGCGGAGGGGGCGCCGGGCGCGGAGGGGGCGCGGGGCGGGCTCGCTGCTCGCGCGGCGGCTGTCAGGGGCCGCGCGGCTTTCCCCGAAGATGCAGCGCAGCATATTTTGCACATGAGTTCAGAGGAAGAGGAAGTGTAGCCGGCGGACGCGCGGCGGCGGCGGCGGGGGCGCGTCGGGGCTGGCAGCCGGAGCGCGCCGGTCGCAGGGCGCAGCGAGCGGGAGCGCGGCGGCCGCTGGCTCCGCGGAGGGACCGACGCACCCAGCGCCCGAGGGACGGACCTACGGCCGCGCCGCGCCGCCCCGCCCCCACCCGGCGGCGCCCACGCCTTCTCGCGCGGCCGCGTCTGCATGGCACAAACTTTCCTCCCGGGACGGAGCACGCTGTCGCAGGGAGCCCGCGCCCGCGCCTTCTCCTCAGCCGGCCCGGAACGGTAGGAGCGCGCGCCGCGGGACTCGGGGTGTGGCGGGCGGGCCCCCGCCTTTTGGCTCCGCGGACCCGGACCTGCGCGGGCGGAGGAGCCCCGCGTGGCGCCTTCCTGCGGCTAGCCCGAGCTGGGGTGAGCTTCCCCCGCGCCCCGGCTGCCGGAGCGACACCCACCTTCCTGCGCCTCCTCCCGGGCCCGGGTCCGAGGGCGTCGGGGCTCGATCTTTGGGACGCTGCGGTCTTGGGTCAACTTTTTGGAAAGACAAGACAAAGCCCCCCAAATCACGCTGGCCGCGCAGTGGGGAGGACCCCGGAGTAGTCTGTTGGGGGCCGTGAGCTCTGGCTGCTCAGGGATGCCAGGAAGGAAGCGGAGGGGAACTTGGAGGCTACAGGTGGGTCGAGGACGCTGCTAGGGAGTCCAGGGAAAGACCAGGGGTGGCTGCCCAGAGTCCAGCTTTCCGGGGGGCGCCAGGCTCTAGTGGGGTGGGTGGGGTGAGGCGGCACCGCTGCCCATTCCGTGCGCCCTGGGAGGTGGATTTATTCCCAGGGCAGAGGGTGCGCGCTTGGAGGCAGCGCCGCCGCCGCTGGAGGCACCGAGACTCGAGACTCGTGGCGCCGAGGAGAGACCCTGGCACTGCACACGGGCATCGTCCCCTCTGGCAGGGGCTATCTTCACTGGTCCACGCCCACGTTCCCAGGCTCAGAAGACGCCAGGGTGGGTTTGAGGCGGCGCACCATGGGGGTGGCGGGTATTTCGGGAAGCCGGGTTGGCAGGAGTGCACCCCGCCCCGCTGATGCCCTTCACCTAGGGTATCACCGCCTTTGCCAGTGAGAACCGCGTGGAGGCGGAGGTGCTAGACCCAGGCGCGCACCCTGCCGCCTCCTGTTTGCTGCTGCTCCTCTACCCAGTGTGTTGTGGGTGGTCTCCAGGGACGCTGGGTGGTGTCAGTGAGTTTGTTAGGGGGGCTTAAAAACAAGCAAAAAGTATTTTTTTAAAAAAAGTCTGGCACAGATCCCTAGATTTGAGTGGCTGCCCTAGTTTCAACAACAGTCTCTTCTTGTAATTGGTACAGCTGTTTTCAGATGCTGGGCTGGCAGTCAGGCCAAGCCTTCTCCAGCCCCTGCCATCGTGTCATCTCAGGATAAGCGAGGCCCTGCCAGGAAGGAAGGAGGGCCCATCATGTGCGCGGCCTGTGGGCAGGGCGGACAGTGCACTCCACTTGGCCCTGGCCCCTGGGATTCCTAATTTGTACCTCTGAACGGCTGAATTCCCTGCAAAACTCAGGTGACCCCAGATGTCGTTAAACCCCACACAGGGGTTAAGCAACAAGCTGTTTGGGGCTCTTTGGTGCTGTGTGTGTGCTAACCTCAATGAAATCACTTTAACCTCAGACGAGCTCTGCATCCTCTTTTGCCTTCAGTGGGGTTTTTGGCCAGCCCAAATGATTTAAGCCCCAGAGCAGGCAAGTCATTCTCTGGCTGCATTTGTCTCAGGTTACCGGGTTGCTTTTTCTTTGTTTTTTGGCTGCATGGACATGGGGCAAGTGGCATAGAATGTCGTGTTGTTGGCTAATAGATTTGGTGCAGGCGCTGAAAGAGAATAAATTGGGAATACAAGTCAGTGAGTTCTTTTTCTCCCTCTTGAACAGGAATTTTTGGCTTCCATTCAAATAATTGCTTTGTCTGTAGGGAAAGAGGCAGAAAATCTTTGGCATGAGTGATGTGAGTTCCTGTAAAGCTACTTGTGTTCTTCTAATCTTCACTTTTCAGCAGAATTGAAACTGTGTTGGCCCATGACCTGGTGGACTGGGATGTCTTCTAAATTTCTAACTCTGCAGGCTGAAGAGAGGGCACTGTGACTGCATTCCCTACGCATGTGATTTTTAAAAATAGAGAAAAGTTGCAAAAACAGTGACCACCCAAATACCCTCACCTGGAGTCTAGAATGCCCCTGAATTGGCTTTATCACACATCCGTCCATTTACGCTTCCCTCTTTCCACCCACTGGTCCAACTTACTGTTGCATGCATTGGATGGTAAGTCATAGATGTTACCTTATGTCATCCCTAAGCATTTCAGCACACACATTTTATTATTGAGAATTCAATGTATGTTCATGGCTTTCTTAAGGTAAAATTTATACACACAGAGTGAAATGCATAGAGCTTGAGGCTGTCATTTGCATAATGTTTTGACAGGTGCCTACACCTGCATAACTCTAGCCTCTGTAAAGACAGAGAAGATTGCCATGCCCTGGAAAGTCTCCTCATCCCCATTCTCAGTCTCTCCCTCCCCCTCCTACCACTGCTGCTCTGATTGCTTCTCATTCTAGGATGGTTTAGCCTGTTCTTGAACCTCATGTAGGTGTAATTCTATAGTGCACGTAGTGCTTTCATTCAGTGTGTTTCTAGATTCATCCATGCTAGACATATAAGCAATTCTGTCTTGTGGGTTTTTTTATTATAATGCAGAATATGTCTACCTCGTGGTTAGTCTGTTTACAATTCCCCTGTGGGTGGACACATCCCAGTTTTAGGTATATGGTAAATAACGTTGCTGTGAATATTTGCGTACAAGTCTTCCTGAGGATTTAAATTCTCATCTCTCATGGGAGAATTCCTAGGAGTGGAATTGCTGGGCCACAGGAGAAATGTATGTGAACTTCATAATACCTTTCCCAACACAATCATACACTGTACACGCACACCGGCAAAGAACATGAGTGTAAGATTCCCAACACTATAACCCTGTTTTTCTGTGCCAAAGTTGAGAGTTTGATTTGACAAATGTTCTGCTGAGGCCAGAGGGACCAGAAATTGGAGGACCTGAGATGGAGTAAACCAAATATTTCTAAAGGTGGAAGATCTGTGACACATCCTTGACTCTGCCTCTAGCTGGGTTTATACTTACCCTCTTGCAAATGATCACAGTAGATGTTTTATTTTTAGAGATCTTCAGAGAAGGAAATTCCATGGGGGGAATGTACCTTGGTTGTGAAAGAAGATTGAGTGCTTTTCTGCATAAGGAAAAATAACCCTGAAGCCCCATAAATTCCACTAAACTTCTGCTAAGAACTGCTTGGGGGATTGCTGGCGTATTGGCTGAGTGGATATGAACTTGGTAGAGATTCCCATTGGCGTCCACTGGCTTGGGCAGCTGGCCGTTGAAAGGGCTGTGTTTGCTTTTCGAGGCAGATCAGACACAGCTTTCTCAAAGTCTGAGGACAGCCTTCCTGTTAAAGTGATATGGCCTGTCAGTGAGTAGCACAGACTGTCAACACTCTGCTGATGGACCTGGCTGAGGAAATGGGCCTGGCCTCTCACACCTGAGTCCATCTCTTGGACCAGCAGCCCAGCCTGAGACAGAAAACCAGAACTGAAACCCCTGCCTGTGAGGGACCCCACGGTGAATTTCTACAGCCTACTCAGATGTCTCAGGGGACTGAGTTTTGCAGGATCAGATGACAGGTGGTGTAGTCTCAAGACGTGGTTTTGTGTAGAAGGGACTTTCTCATCCGCCAGCCTAGTACAGTGCCTGCTCCAGAGCACTGTGTCTCGCGGTGCCCATCTGGGTGACTGCCTCTCTGGAGGTTGACACTGAGAGCTGAGATGCTAGGACCTCAAGGCACATTTCCCTCAAAGCCACTTTAACCATCAACCTGGGAAACAGGATCCCAGTGTTTGGGCCTAAGGAGAACTTTGCCAACTGAAACTTTCATTGGAGCCACATCTTTCTTATCTTACACAGCTTCTGCTATAGTTATTAATGAAATAATTAGTCACCATTTCTTGCTCTTTGACAGACACTTTACCTGCATTCTCTGAATTCAGTTCTCGGGAGAGACGAGTACTGTTACGATTATCTGTTCCTTAGCCTTGAGGAGCCCCAAGCTCAGTGAGGTTAGGTAACTGGCCCTAAATTCACATTTTCGTGTTTCTTAGACATTTAAGGGGAGACACAGTGACATCTGGACCCTCCAAGTACAGATGCTGTCTGCAAACGCCTATTTCCACACACAAGGAGTTGTCATATGGTAGAAACATGAACTCTGTCAGCAGAACAAAGTTGCAAGAAATAACACTCTGGAGTCACTTTTTTGGTCCTTTTCTCCTTCTGTCTTAAGCTTTCTGCCTTTGAAGCTGCTGGGACCTGGAGAGAGACACTAACTTAGGTGACGATGTAGGATGTTATTGGTGGGTTACAGTTGTCATCTTACAGTAGGTAGGAAAGACGGTGCCGGCTTGGGTTTGGGGTCTGAGCTGAGCTGTCCAGCACAGTAGCCACCGGTTACACGTGGCTGTTACTATGTAAATGCCACTGGATTAGAATGAAATGAAATTGAAATTTCAGTTTTGGTCTCACTCGCCGCTTTTCAAATGCTCTCGAGCCACATGTGGTTATTGGCTCCAGCTTGGAAGGCAGCTTGTTTTCATCATGGCTGGAAGTTCTGTTTGATCGTGCCGCTCTATAGTAAGCATTTCTCTTTTCCCCTCCTGTTTAAGAAGTGGTGGCATACCTACCTTAGGCTTCAGCTATTTTTCACTGACAAAAGAGATAAATTTAGCCAGACGTGTCTTTTATAATTTATTTTTTAAAGGTGTGTGTGTGTGCGCGTGCGTGCCACTGTATGCTTGTGATCCTTCTTCTCATTCACATTCCGTTTTTGACATACATTTAAGTTTCCCTTTTTTCCCGGGCCCCCAAAGGGGCTTTCATGATTATCATTGCATATTTTACCAAGATGCTTTCTTTGAAAAGAACGGTTCTGCAGGCCGGTTATGGCCACTGCTTGAGCCCTGTTAATACCTTGTTCTCCAAGTAAGAATTCTGTTCAGCTTTTAAATATGCATTTGTGTGACTTACTCCCTACCTAGCCTGAATTCAGGAAGAAAAATCGCTCTCAGCAGGCCAGAACCTAAGAACTAGAAAATCAGGTCACATTCTATGCGTGATGGCTACCTGCCAAGTCTGGGGTGGAGGAGACAGCATTTGGGGTACTTCAAGGCTTCCTCTGGGATTTTCCTGGATCTGGCCTGCCCTTGGTGGTGGAAGTGCTGGAAGCTTCTGATCGTGCAGGAGGAGGGGGGTGGTATAGTGGCTCTGCCTTCTTGTGTGGTGTGCACTGTTCTGCTTTTGGGTTCAGAGGAGATGGAAGTCAACTCTCAAGTGTCAGCCTGGAACAGAGACCGGCCAGAGTGCTGAGTCAGCATGAGCTTGGTGTGTTTGATGCTGACCCACGCTTAGCCTCCTTGATGAGCTGCTGTACTTCACAGACAACTTTCTTTGGCTCCTACACCCTTTGTCGTCCCATCGGCAACCCCCTAGTTTGCTAGCATTTATTCTCTGCAGAGGATTATCAGCTTCTACTCTGGGTGTGTGTTTTTTGAAAATGCCTACTTTACATTTCACCCTAAGGAAATGCTTCCTGAGGAGTCCTTCACGTTTTGTGGAATGACTTCCAAGTTTTGTGGAATGACTCTATTAACTGCATTAATAGACCTGCTCCTTAAAGTTGGCTAAGAAGAGATGAGGTTAATCACAGATTGGGGCTAATGGACTGTGACATACATATCATGTGTTACCAGGTTTCAAAAAAATAAAAAGGTACAGGACATCGGAATGTTTATTTAAATATTTCTTTTTTTTAGAGGGACCTTTTGAGATATTTTTCCAGTTTCTTGAGATACCCTATAAGCGTTCTTTTCTTTTCTTTTTTTTTAAAGATTTATTTATTTATGCATACAAGCACTGGGGTACAGGCCAGAGGTGTGGGGGGTGAGAGGATTCGCCACAGAGAGGAGGGAGCAGAACAGGCAGATCAATAGAAGTACACTGCTGAGGGAAGCAGCGGGTACAGCAGGAGAGGTCTGCTGCACCATGTGGGTTCCCCCCTGGCTGGCAGCAGGGATCAAACTTGTGCTGCAAGGGCTGTGGTTTGCTTCATAGTGCGTTGCTTAACCCACTGCGCCACCTAAGCGTTCTTTTCAATGTGGTGTAATTATGGCTCAAAGTAGGTAAAAAAATCTTTATAATAAATAACCGGTAATATTAAGAATACTTTGTACTTTAGACTTTGTACTTTTTTTTCCTGTGTACTTCTAGGCCCTGTTACTAACTTATATAATGCTCACCTTACACATGGAGTCTGCGGTCATCCCCATTTTATGGTGGAGAAAGCTGAGTTTCCGTGGCCTCCTTGAGGTCACGTAGCTGGGAAGTAGGAGCATCAGCAGGCGCACCGAGGGGCCTGGCTGCAGAGCCTGTGCACTCTGCCCCGCTCTGCTGCGGAGGCCCTTCCCGTCCTTTGCCAGACACCGAGTAGCGCGCAGCATCAGCGGCCACTGAGCCACGCTCCTGCTGTGCTGCACATCTGGTGGAGCTGAGTCTGAGTGGCTGCCGAGAAGGTCGCTGTGGGTGGGGAGACCAGAGCGATGGCGTCAGGGATGACACCCGTGATTCCCAGCATGCGAACGTGTGCAGTGGCCAGCAGAGGCCCACGGCCCCCGGTGTGGGGGGGAGGTAGCTGGTTAATGAAAGAGAAAACCGGGCTTTTGATTTATGTGCTCGATATTTCCAAAAGACTGCTCAGTTGTTTGGACATCGTTATTAACTAGTTTGGACCTGAACACTAACTCCATGCAATTGTTGAGGATGTGCTGAACTTGGGGGTGCTGTGGGGAAAATGAAAGGTGTGTGGAGACGATTAGGATGCTGTGAACTGGGAGGAACTCAGCATCCATGTGCTGTGGGTGAGGGGGTGTGAGGGCTGCATCCCCAAAGTTCTATTTCTGCAGAAATAAAAGCTGTGAAGCAATTTTTAAAAAAGATTTATTTATTTATGACACAAGAGCTGGGTACAGGCCAGAGTCCAGGGAGGGGAGAGGATTCACCAGAGTGGAGAGCAGAACAGGCAGACTGACCGAAACACACTGCTCAGGGGAGCAGTGGGCGAGGCAGGAGAGGTCTGCTGCACCATGTGGGTCCCCTCCCTGGCCAGAGGCAGGGATCGAACTCATGCTGCAGTGGCTGTGGTTTGGTTCATAGTGCGTTGCTTAACCCACTGCGCCACCAGGGAGGCCCATCTGTGCAGCAATTTAAGTAAAATGTAAGTGTCTATTCAATCTGGGTAGTGGGGTACAGTGTCATCTCACTTTCTATCCTTATCTGTATGTTTGAGGTGGCTTATTGATTTATTTTAAAGATTTTATGTATTTCTGCGTACAAGCACTGGGGTACAGGCCAGAGGCGGGAGGTGAGAGGATCCACCAGAGACAGTGGGGAGCAGAACAGGCAGATGAACTGAAATACACTGCTGAGGGGAGCAGCGGGTGAGGCAGGAGAGGTCTGCTGCACCATGTGGGTCCCCTCCCTGGCTGGGGATAGAACTCACACACTGCAGTGGCTGTGGAAGCTTCACAGTGCAGTACTCAACCTTGTGCCACCAGGGAGGCCCTTGAGGTGGTTTATAAGGAAAACAACTTTAAGAGAGTGAGGCAGGAGAGCTGGGGATAGGAATATAGGGTACCTGAGTTTTGGAGGGCAGCAGAGAAGCTGGGAAGGGGGCAGCTGAGGTTCGACGTGAGTTAAGATATGTGGAGTGTGGATCCAGTCAGGTCAGCAGAGCCATGTTCCTCTAGACTGTGGGCCTAAGCCCTGGGTGAGAGGCTCCAGGAGCTCCTGGCTCTGCTGAGGCCTGGGTGTCAGAGACTGAGAGGGTTAGGGAAGGGAAAGATGGGGCTTGGGGCCTCCCTGGTGGCGCAGGGGGTTAAGGCACGACACTGTGAAGCTATCCGTAGTCACTGCAGCCTGAGTTCCATCCCCTGCAGGGAGCTGACCACGGGGCGCAGCAGACCTCTCCTTCCTGGCCCGCTGCTCCCCTCAGCAGTGTATTTCAGTCCATCTGCCTATTCTTCTCCCCACTCTGTCTCTGGTGGATCCTCTCACCCCCTGCACCTCTACCTGTACCCCAGTTCTTACATGCATAAAATAAGTAAATGTTTTTAAGACTTATTTATTTATACATACAAGAACTGGGGTACAGGCCAGAGTAGCAGGAGGTGAGAGGATCACCAGAGACAGAGCTGGGAGTAGAACAGGCAGATGAACCGAAATACACTGCTGAGGGGAGCAGCGGGCCAGGAAGGAGAGGTCTGCTGCACCACGTGGGTCACTCCCTCGCTGGGGATTGAACTTGCGCTTCTGTGCCTTGGCTGCTTTGCAGTGCAGCGCTCAACCTGCTGTGCCACCAGGGAGACCTAGAATAAGTAAATCTTTAAAAAAAAAGATGCAGCGTGCTCCTAGAGCATTCGTTCTCAACCCTGCCTGCCAGTTAGAACCATGTGGGGCAATTAAAAAATATTGATGCTTGGGTTCCACCTCCCCCCCACCCCGTCCTGGGCAGTAGGACATTCACACAGTTTTCTAGATGACTCCAAAGGGAAACCAAGACTGAGAAACGCTGCTGCAGCCCAGTGCTTCTCAGACTTCACAGCAATTCAGACTTGGACCAACCATCTGGTCGGTGGATTCTGGTTCAGCAGCTCTGGGGTCACGCCTGGGAGTCTGGGTTTCTGACAGGATCCCCGAGACGCCAGTGCTGCTGGTCTGGGACCCCACTTGCAGCTGGGAAAGAGCTGTTTGGAGTTAAGGGCGGTTGTGACGGAGACCAGTGGAAGGGCAGAGGCAGAGTTTGGACCAGATACATGAGACGCCGGGTGGCGTGAGTTGTCAGGAAGTGTTTTCTTTTGGTGCTGTAAACACCTCTTGTGTTCTCTTTCACTGCGTAACAGATTGCTCCACAACTTGGCAGCCTCAAACAGCAGTGAACTTCTGTTATCTCACCGGGTGTCTGTGGGTTGGAATTCCAGAAGTAGCTTAGCTGGGCGGTTCAGACTCAGGGTCCCCTTGCGGCTGTGGTCAAGGTGGTGGCTGGGCTGAGGACCCTGCCGGGCAGCAGGGTCTGCGTCCACAAGGGTGTGGAGCCAATGCTGACGGTTAGGTGGGCGTTGGGTAAATGGAAGTCTCGGGCTTTTCCGCCCTCCTGCCGATGGTGTGATGATGGACACCTGCGGTCCCGCATGCGTGCCTAAGTGGGCATGTGCACGTGGGTGCACCTGGGCTCAGACACGGGGCGTATAAGGACGGTGTCATGAGGACGCCAGCGGAAGACTAGAAGAGGAGAAAGACGGAGGCAGAGAGAAGAAAGGAGCAGCAGCAGAAGCAGAGATGAGAGGCTAGAGATTCCAGAGTGAAGGTGCGCTGGGGGCTAGGATGCCTGCCTGCCTCCTGGCCCCCCGGCCCCCCACCTGCCGTGTACCTGGTCGCCTCTGATAATAAAAGCCTAAAAAAGCTACCGAGGGCTCCAGGACTCTTCCCTGACCCGTCTGCAGGAATCATCGAGAACTTGCTCTGTGCCCTTGCTGGCACCACAGTGGGGCCTCAGTTTCCTGCCTTGGGATTGTTCTGTAGGGCTGGAGCGTCATCCTGATGTGGCAGCTGTTAGCCCGCAAGGGGGGTGACCCAAGAGAAAGCAGGTAGAACACACCACGTGTCATCAGCCCAGCTGTGGGAAGTACAGGAATGGGAAGGCCGGTGTCCGCTCCCAGGGGAAGTGGAGGTGGATGGAGGAGAAAAATGTAGAACAAGTACGTGTGCTACGACCAGGCTGACTGCCCTAGGAGACTGGGCAGAAAAGGACCTTCAGAGAATCAGTTACGTACAGGAGCGAGCGCAACTCGGTGGACTTGGTTCCAGCAGGATCAACAGGATGTCCTGGCTCATCTTAAATGCCGAGACATCCCAGTTTTTATTTTAGAAGTATTTCTAGCTTGTTTCTGAAAAGTTTCCCACGATGCCCTTAGACCACTGCAGCACCAAAGAGGATCACCTCCCGAAAGGATTGTATTTCGAAGGGTTTCTAAAAAGAGCTTCCGAGGAAAGGTTTGTTTTTACTATCAACTAGCATGCACGCATTTAAATAATGGGGGCAATAAATGTAGTTATATTTTCAAATACAAATTAGTTTCATTAAGAGTGAGCCCTCATTTACCACACTTGCCGCTAATCTGAGGCAGGCTGCAAAGCTAATTTTAACAATTGCCAACAGCTCATGATAAGCAACCAGAGGCGGGGCAATTACATGGAATGATGCTGGATCAGCTGGCAAACTCATTTTGTGTTTCTACATTTCAGTCCCATATTTAAGACTTGAGTGTGTTTATTGTATCATTCAGGCACCCAACGCAGGGATGCAGCATCCAAACTAGACGTTTTTACCTGATAGGGACATTGTTTTCAACCCTGGACATATCAATGAAAATTTGAAAATTCGGTCAGCTTTTCAGCCGGTGTCAAATCTTGCTATCCTACAAACGTTACCTAAAGCAGACCAAAAGATAACTAAAATTTGTTCACTGAAAATGTTTCTGATTGAATACCAAAGAAGGAACAAACTGGGAAACAGTATTATTGTATGGTGCCATTTCTTTTAAGTGTCTTATGTATGTATCTGCCTTTTAAAACTCCACCTTCTTTTTTAAGTGCAGGACATTGGCCACATGGTCACAGAACAATACAGGGCCCCTCCCGTCCCTTGGTCCAAGCCTCTTGCAGGAACCTGATGTGGATAAGATTTGGGAACCTTGCATGGTAAACAGTAACATTACAAAACTCTGTGAAAGATACTAAATCATACTAAAGTGTTAGTGGCTACTAGGAGCTTAGTTTGTTGTCTTTCCTATGGAGATATTTTTTAAAGATTTATTTATTTATGCATACAAGCACTGGGGTACAGGCCAGAGGTGTATGTGTGGGGGGTGTGTGTGTGCTGAGAGGATCCACCAGGGAACAGAACAGGCAGATGAACTGAAATACACTGCTGAGAGGAGTCACGGGCGAGGAAGGAGAGGTCTGCTGCGCCATGTGGGTCACCTTCCCGGTCAGTGGGATCAAACTCCTGCTGCAGCAGCTGAGGTTTGCCCCTCAGTGCGTTGCTTAACCCACTGCACCACCAGGGAGGTCCCTGGAGATATTTGTGATTTCAAAGAAGCTAATAGAGGATGATCCAGATTTTAGAGGAATCATGCACTCCTGCTAGAACTTCTTTAAGAGGATGACAGGTGTGGGAGAAGTTTTGAGGAAGAGGTTTCTTCTTGGAGCCCCTGAGCATTTGGTCCTTTATAAGGAGGCAGAAAAATGAGTGACTTGAGCCTCTAGGTTATTTCTAGTTCTGCTTCTCTCCAGATTACCTGTGCCCCAACATTTAGGAGCCTGACTATCCACTTCTCTTCCTTTGCTCCAGCGGATTCCTGTCAACTTGCTTTCTGGCAGCTAAATGTGCAGCCACTGTATCTATCAGCTATTCTATCTGCAGAAATACAGAGTATTTTACAAGTAATCAGTTCATGCAGATTGCACATAAATCATGTCTGCTTGGTCCTTTGGACACTAATGTTCCCTTATTAAGGCATAAGTAAGCCTTCCTGTTCTCATCCATCCTTCCAGGTTTTCTTTAATTACTGAAAAGTATAGCCTGGCTGTCAGTACACCCCCACCCACTGCTTTTTTGAGTCTTATTTTGTTTTTCTGGAGCTTGCCAAATTGCCTTAGGAAGCTGGGTACCTTGTGAATGGATTGAGCCAAAGGAAATTCTTATCTCTAAAAGGAAGCGGTCACCACATTTCTGTTTGTGATATTCTTGGCCGGTTGATATTTCTGTGAAACCTTTCTGATGGCAGCACCGGTACCCCAGAGAGGAGGGAAGCATTGGTCTTGCTCAGTGGACAAAAGGAAAATATCTTTCACTGAAGTCTGGGCAGTGGATATAAAGTCATTTCATGAATGTCATTCTGCCTGAATAAACAGAAGAACCTTCATTATTTTTAGTCTCCTGAAAGTCTGGAAGCTCAGCCGCCCCAGATGCACATTGTTTTAACATTTCTCCATCTTTTCCTTCAAACTCTAGCTTGAAATCTTCACTCTAAGATGCACAGATGTTTAGCTCCACTTTCTCTGGCCCTGCTGTTCATGTTCAGCCAGTTTTCGTTTTGCTCAAAGTGACTGCGAGTGTAGACGCATACTATTATTTCCTGTGGTTTGCTCTAAACAAGAATAAAAGGGGGACTTTTACATAAGGCCCATAAAAACACTGCCATCTACTTCTAGAGATGTTTTTGAATATACATTTCTGTCTCAATAATTACTGTTGAGAGTAGAGAGGACTTTGGAGTTTAGAAATTGTAACAACAACTTATTATTCTCTCTTAGCAACCACAGCCAGGGCTCCGCAGCTCTTGTTTTGTTTTGTTTTTTTTTCCCCAAATGGGCTGACACTATAATGCACCATATTGCTTTTCAGATCCCATTTTTTAATCATTTGTGGAGATTATAGTGGGACTGAGGCACTCCCAGGTATTATTTTCCTCAGATGGGGAAAAAGAGACATAAAGCAAGTATGCTTGGAGTGTCATTTAGAAATCGCAGGACGGCTGCTGATGGCGTCGTGCAGAAAGGGAAACTGGCCTGGGGAGGAAGCGGCACCCAACTCTGGCCCGGCTCCAGGGCAAGTGAGCCTTCTCCTCTGGGCTCAATAAAGCATGTACGAAGCCTCGTATGTGCTTTGAGAAAACGATAGGGTCTCTTTTGGATGCTGTTTGGGTCAAAATCTCAGGACTAACCCCCGCTCCACCTTACCTTTTTCCCCTTTTGCTGGCAGCTTCTGAAATGGGTTGTGGATTGAACAAGTTTGAGAAACGCGATGACAAGCGGCCTGGAAATATCTACTCGACTTTGAAGAGGCCTCAGGTGGAAACCAAGACAGATGTGTCCTATGAGTATCGCTTCTTGGACTTCACGACCCTGAGTGCTGGTGAGTAGGGGCCGCCCCAGTTCTGTGAGGGGGACCTGGGACCCTCCCTGGGCTCTATCTGGGCAGGGTCTGCCCGTGGCCGCCGAACCCCTTGGAGACATCTTGGGGAGTCGGGGGGACCAAAAAAGATGGACGTGTAGAAAAGAGCTGCATGTGAAATCCAGATTTTTATGTGAAACCTTTCCCTTTTTAAAAGCTAGCGGTGATTTAAAATGACAACAAAGGAAAACCAAACAGTATACCTGGGTGGGTAGATGTGGCTCCGGCCCACAGCCTGCAGGCTCGGTTCCAGACAAGCCATGTGCGAAAGGAAAGTGGGCCTTATCTCGTGTCGTGCCCAGCCCTGGCCCTTGTCTCCTCAGCCTGCTGGCTGCTGGCTTCCTTGGGGAATACTGTCACCACCACCCATTAGCCACACGCATTTGACTCCTCAGTCATGGGATCAGGACTTCTTCTCTCCCATTTCCTCACCCAGGGCTATTAAAACTACTCCCCTACACATTTGTTTGTCACTGTTGTAACATGAACAAATCCCAACACAAAATTCTTTGGAGTCTTTGGTCATCGTTACTTGTTCCGTGAATATTTGCGTGCCCATGATGTTCAGAGCATTCTAGAACTAGATGTTCAGTCGGGATTTTAGGGGACTGAGATCGTGGGGAATTGATTTTTCTCTTTCTGGTATTTTTTTTGCATTAGGGCTATATTTCTTTTGTTATTAAAAAATGGTAATTTGAATTTGAAAAGGTAAAATGAATTTTGTATCTCTGTCTTCCCCATGTTTTGTTGCCCACCATCTGAACGACTTCCCTGCCTGCCTTACTCATTTCTCTGCTGCCTGTGCCCGCCCCACTTGCAGCACCCACAGGTGCGATTGCTTCTATCCTTGCTGCTGACAGGTCACTTGGCTCCCCTGCTGTGGTGCCCCCTCATTCAAGTGGCACCAGCTTCCCTCTGCCCTCATCTTCCCTCCATTTGTCCTACATATTTTGCCACTTCATCCTAGCTATTTCTTGAACCCCAGGCTGTCTCAGGACCTTTGCACTGCTTGTTGCTCTGCCTGGAAGTCCGCCCAGATATATATACTGCTTGGCTCAAGTCCTTAACCCCCTTCTCTATGAGACCTTCCTTCAACGTCCATTTAAAATTCCTACGTACCCCCAACTCTCCATCCCTGTCCACTCTTAATTCTCCTAGCACTTTTTAGTATCTGATGTCTTCTCAGTTTTTCTTATTGTTATTTGTTTTCTTGTGTTGTACCTTCTTGCATGGGAATATTGAATCTCTTCTGACGAGCACAAGATAGTATCTTTTCCTCTCTTCTGTCTCCTATGTGCTTAGAACAGTGCCTGGCACATAAGTTAGTAAATAGTGTTGAATGCTTACTATATATATCTCCTCCATTTTGCAACTTAGCTTTGCATGGTGAGGCATGCACCCAGTTCCATATGTTCTGAAGATAATGATTTAATGGCTGTATATGATTTAATCACCCAGCATACCATAATTTATTGGATCTTTAAACTCTTTTGGCCTTTGGGCTGCTATAAGCAATGGTGTACATAAATCTCTGTGTGTATTTCTGATTCTTTCCTCTGGAATTACTGAGTTGAAAGATACTAATGTCAGGACTCTTGATAAATGGCCTCATTGCCCTCAAGATGGGACCTGTTTGTGTAAAACACGCATCGGATCGTGCCAAACCCTTTGTCTGGGTCTCCGGGACGAATGATGTGGAGGCTCCAGCTGGCGCTCAGGGCTTCCTCAGCTTGGCTTTGTGCTTCTCGGACACCCCAACCCTGTCCCCTGCACATGGTGTGTGTGGCCCCTGGTGTCACCTGCAACTCCCCCGGGGCCCTCCCTGCCCAGTGTCCCCACTCCACTGCAGTCTCCTCCTTCTGTCCAGGGCTTCGTAGACTTGCCCTCCCGCCACCATGAAACGGTTCCTCCTTGATATCCGTCACGTCCAAATTACTCTTTTCTGCACGTCTGTGATTTGTCCATAAACATCCTCATGACACTTTTATTGCATCATATATTAAACTTGTTGGCACTTAACTTGAGGGTACAGACCAAGCCTTGTTCATCTTTCTGTTCATCTTCAGGTTCAGGCTTTGCAGCCGAGAATAGCGTGTTCTAAATAGTTGGGTTCAAATAAACCTTCCAAGTAAGCGTTGTATAGCCTGACCTTTCCCCTGCAACTTCTTCCTCCAAGTTCTTTTCCAGACTGGAGCCAGCATTTGTGAAGAGCCTACTATGTGCCAAGTCTCTTTGGAGCATCATATTCCTAATCTCACTTCCCCCCTAATTTTTTCGACTTTGCCACAGTATAATTGAGGTGTACTATATTCTAGTTATTCACAGTGTTCAAACTTAGGAAACATCTCCTCATCAAGAGAGAACACATCCGTCACCCTCAAAAGTTTCCTCATGCTCCTTCGTAATCCCACTTAATTCAGCGCAGCCCCTTTTCCCCTGACAATGCTTTGACACCTTTTTGTCCCTGATTTTACTTTCTAGAATTTCTAAAAGTGGAATCAAATGGTATCTGCTCTTTTTTTTTTCTTCACTCAACCCATTTACTTTGAGCCTCACTTCTGTCATTTGGTGTGAGTTGCTCCTGTTTTGTTGCTGAGTTGAACTTCCTTGTCTGGTTGGATCATGGTTTCTTCCCCACTCACCTGTCATGTCCAGACTTCGACTGTCACAAATTTGGTTGCTGCGAATGTTCGTCTTTGTGTATCGTCTCATCATCTTACGGCATCTCATCTTCACAATAACCCAGTAATTTGCCTTTTGCAGACGAGGAAATGGAAGTTCAGAGAGGTTAAGTGACTTTCCTAACAAGTCAGTGCTCAAAAGTGACTGGGGCAGAATTTGAACTCAGAACTCTTAGGCATCGAAGGTCTTGTGCTTTATTAAGTGCGAGGAGCCTGACAAATGGGCATTACCTTCAGTTAGAATATTCTTGTTAGAAAACTTGTTCTTCTCATACACAGGAGCTTCAGAATATTCCTCTTCCATAAGTTTTGGCCAGAGGAGATTTTTGTTTTTTTTTTAAAAAAAGATTTATTTATTTATGCATACAAGAACTCGGGTACAGGCCAGAGATGTGTGGGGGGGGGTGGTGGGGGGCGAGAGGATCCACCAGAGACAGAGTGGGGAACAGAACAGGCAGACAGACCAAAACACACCGGAGGAGAACAGCAGGCAAGGCAGGAGAGGTCCGCTGCACCATGTGGGCCACCTCCATGGCCGGTGGCAGGGATCGAACTCGTGCTGCAGTGGCTGCGGTTCGCCTCACAGTGCATCGCCTAGCCCACTGTGCCACCAGTGAGGGCCCATGGCCAGAGGAGATTTTTAAACAGTGCTGGATGTGCTTATTTTTCTATACAGAAAATGTATCGACCACTTTCACCTGGTGCTTAGGCGGGAAGAGGCCACATGCAGTAAATCAGAGTTAACACCTCTGTGCTTGTCCCTTCTGGAAGCTCATTGCCCCTGCAGATGACACTGGAACATGCAGCCTCACGGGGAGGGCTGGCAGAGGCGAAAGCAGCAGGAATCCCACAATGAAGTACAGAAGCTGCCCAAAATCTCAATTCTGGGTGATCTGAGTGGGTCTTAAATTTTCAATTAACTCTGGTCACTGAAGAATGAGCCTGCCCTTTCATGGGTTTCATTGCAGACGGAGGCCCATAAAGCATCACAATTTCTGCAAAACGGCACCTCATTATCCCTTTTGTATGTGCATTTTGCCAACTTCTCTGTGCCAGGCCACTCTGACATCACTTGGACGCTACCTGCAGCAGCTCCACGGGAAGCAGCTGTGTTTTTTACGTGCATGGCGTGGGACCTGTTGGGCCCACGAGGCTTCGTCCTTGCTTGAACTGTCCAGACCTGTTGTCCAGCCACACGATGGTTTCCCTGTAGGAATTCCTTAGAATGAAGTCAAAGAAAAGGTTCATTTCTTCTGTCACACCTGCCACACTTCAAGTGGCCACATGGGCTGGTGGTCCCCAGAGAGGACCAGCATTGAGGAAAGTTCTCTGGGCAGTTGTGCGCTCATCTGTTTTCCAAGGCAGACAACTGCGTTTCAGGTCAGAATCTGCATCTGTAATTCAGAATAATGTGTCATTTTGTCCTGAGAGTTTGCCCTTGGGTTCTCACTGAGGCCAGAGGGTGACAGTTCATTGATTCCACAATATTTATGGAATGTCAGCCTGGGGCCAGAAGGTGTTTCCTGAGACCCAGACCCAGACACGAGATACCTGACCCAGACAGGACATGATGCTGGCTGTCTTAGCTTGAGCTGCCGTGCTCTTGGGCCACGTGGTTGGGCTCTGTGAGTTCTCTTCCTGCATCCTCACCAAGCAGAAGACAGAGCAAGAGCTTTCCTTTCTCTTCTTAAGATGCTAATTCTGTTGGCTTAGGGACCCACCCTTTTGGCCTCACTTAACCTTAATTACTCCCTTCCTCCAGATGGAGTCACGTAAGGTGTTAGGGCTTTAGTTGAATTTTGAAGGGACATGATTCAGCTTACATAGCACTGGTCCAGTGCTTGTCTAGGTTGATTCAGAATCTCTACAGCCACCAGACGATTATAGCACTTGATGCTAGATTGATGGTTGTTGAGGGGAGGTGATTACCCCCTCCCCCAGTCTTCTTGGGGGAGAGAGACAGAGACTGTGTGTGTGTGTGTGTGTGTAAGTGTGTAAAAAGGCTTGTGATCTGCAGGTGAACTTTGTGTTAGCCAGGCAAAGAATGGGCAAAAAAGTGGGTGGAGGACATCTCTACAGGCAAAGGGGACAGCCTGTGGGAGGGGTTGTGGGAAGTTCCCTTTGGTTGGGATGTGACCTTTAAGAGAAGTAATTGGGAACCACATAACTGATGGTCTTAGATCTTGAACTAAGGAGTATAGACTCTTTTAGGAGCACTGAAGGTATTTAAGGTGGGGAGAGGATGGGTGATACCATAGTATTTACTTTCTGGAAAGACTGGCCCGGGTTTTCAATGAGGAAGGAGAGAAGGGGTAAAACTAATGGAGAGGAAATTGTGAGGAAGCTAGTACTGTTGCCTGGCAAGGCGGAAGGTGGCATCATCCAAGTTGGTGGCAGTGGGGACAAGACAAGTGGGGTCAGGAGAGGCCAGGAGGTGATCTCGGGGACTACGGAGAGTAGGTGGTTGAGGAGGTGGGTTTTCTGGGGCCTGGATGGCTGGCGTGAGGGCACGCGGCTGATCCTGTAATCCTGCTGGAAGACGTTGTCAAGTAATGTCTCACCTGGTCCTCCGCCCAACCCTGGGAGCCAGAGAATAGGTATGATTTTTCTCTTGGAAGAGAAAATTACCTTGACAGGTAGTAAGTACTAAGTAGGACCAGAATCCAGCATTTTTCTAGTGAATACAAAAGAGAGCTCAGTGCCAGCCTGTCAGTCCTACTAAATGGTGTCTCAGTGTATTTGTTGAAATAACCTTATTGAGGGGCAATTTATATCCAATAAAGTATACACAGATCTTAAGTATACAGTCTGATGAGTTTTGATAAATGTAAACGCTTGTGCAGCAACACCACAGTCAAGTCATAGAACTTTCCCATCGTTCCAGTAATTTCCCTCATGCCTCCCCCAGCCCTTGCCCAGACAGCTGCTGATCTGCTTTCTCTCCTTGTGGATTAGTTTTGCTTTTCTTAGGATAACCTCTGAATGGAATCCCACAGCATGTGCTGTCCTGTGTCTGACTTTTCTGACTCAGCCTCACGCCTCTACGTGATCTGGATTTGGGAGAAGTCATAAAAGTAACTTGCCTCCGCCCCCAAGCTGCTGGATGATTCTGGCCCCTCCCCATCGAGGAACTGAACTTGGGGATTTCTTGACTCCTGCATCTCCCGTGCAGTCAGGTTTACAGTAAGTCAAAGGACTTCACCGGGAGTTGGGAAGTGACTCATGCCCCCTTGCATGTCTGCACCAAGCTTATCTTCTTCTGGCCTGTTAAATACTTGCTTGAGAAACATTCCCAGCACGCATGTTCCAATCTCTAGTATCGGTTCCCATTACCACATTTTTAAAATTCCTATCTTTGTGGTTTTCCTGTCTTAAGAGGTCTTTAAGAACTGAACTTTGGGGTTTCTTTCCTTGACACGGTGGTGACCAGGCTCCCACTTGGATTTGGCTGCCAGCACATTGACCTTAAATTCTGTATATGAATTCTGGGTGGTCGCGATAATAACATCTTGATTCCAAACACGCGTATCGTGCAGTAACCCAGCGCCTAGACTGGATAGCCTTTGGGCTAAGTGCCTCTCCTGAGGGTCACCCCCCGCCAGAGGGATTTCTTTCCCCGGTGCTGAGCGCATTGGCATGACCTGGGGCTGCAGGGCCTGGTCCAGTAGGTAGGTCAGCAGCCCGGCAGCTTGGCAGGCTCTAAGGCCCAGCCCTGCTGAGGGCGGAGCCTCAGGGAAGGCCTGGTGGAGGCTGGCGAAGCTTTTCTTGGACCTGGAAGGAGAGGGAAGCCCCAGATCAACTCAGAGTTGGAGGAGGGAAAGTGCCAAAGCTGACTGATGCCGACTAACCTGGAGTATGTTTCAGGAAGGGTCAGCGGATGGGTTTCCGGCGACTGTGGTCTTCCAGGAGGAAGCCAGTTTGAGAAGTGTTGACTTTGTGGTGGACGCCACTTAAGTTCTGGAGGTGCCTTGTGTTGGCGGGGTGTGCCCTGTGTCGGCGGGGTGTCCCCTGGGGACAGCTGGCTTTCAGATATAACTGGGATGTGCAGGACCCAGGTCAGGAGGATGTCTGTGGCCGCTGATGGAGACTGACTGCCGAGAGCTAGCCCAGTGCTGTAGGGTTTTTTGGTAGTAGCAGCAGCGGCACCTGGGAACTTGCTGGTAAGGCAAAATCCTTTGCCCATCCCCGGACAACGAGAACCACAAACCCCAGGAGCGGGGGCTCTGCAGGTCGGCTCTCCTCAGCCCTCTGCGTGACTCTGCATTGCCAGAGCTTGGGAACGAGTGGTCTGCCAAGACCAGGGAACGCGGGCACCCCCGAGGGAGGACGCAGCGGGGACGCGAGGTGTGTGGCCGGGAATGAGCGTTAGCACAGAGGTGGTCAGGCTCACGTGAAGGACAAGGAGTGAGAGGGGGGTCTAGGGGACAGTTTCTTGCTGACCAGCAGGTTTGCAGCCAGTGGTCTGGGGTCTGCCGGCAGCGCCTTCTTCACTCAGCGGCCTTGACTGGGGAAGGTCGTGCTCTTCCTGCTTATCCAGGGAGGGGGGCCTAGTGTGGCTCTGCCCAGGACACCCCAGACATATTGGGGATCCAGTTACATCCCCAGCTTCCAGATAGGCCTTTACTTTCAGTTACTCAGTCACAGGCCCCGGCCTCTTTGACTGTGTTCTAGAAACTTGAGTGATGGGATCTTTCTACTTCTGTTCCCCACATTTCCGCTGCTCTTATCTCGTCTTTGTGTGGCAGGCTGACCAGGCCCCATAGAAATAACATAGAGTTGACCACCCAGAACCAGTGTCAAATGGAGAGGGTTGGCTAGGAGTGACTCTGCTGGCAGGTGCTTGCAGGTGTGGGACCCCATTACGAGGAAATGCAACCCAACTAGGATGCTATGGAAGGAAAGGAAAAGAACAGGGTGGAGGGGGTGGTTATTTGCATTACAGGAGGATTCTTGGTTTAAAGTGGTTTTCACCATGGGGTCCCTGTAGATGGAGCCTCAAGAGCCCTGAAGTGTTTGTTTTGCCATCCTTAACGAGGTGTTTATTTTCTCTTTCTGAATATGATACCTGCAGCTTTAGAACATAACAAATTCATCTATAACATTTGTGGCTCTTCAGCAGAATTGAACATAAAGTCACGGGTGTTGATAGCGGTTTTTTCCCCAGATGGAAACAAACAACCAGGGCCTCCCTGGTGGCGCGATTGAGCGCTGCACTGTGAGGCTTCCATGGCCACTGCAGCGCGAGTTCGATCCCGGCCAGGGAGTGACCCACATGGCGCGGCAGACCTCTCCTGCTTCTCCTGCTGCTCCCCTCAGCAGTGTGTTTCAGTAGATCTGCCTGTTCTGTTTCCCACTGTGTCTCTGGTGACTCCTCACAACCCCTGTACCTCTGGCCTGTACCCCAGTTCTTGTATGCATAAATAAATAAAATCTTAAAAAAAAAATCAACCAACCAACTGACTTTGAAACGAGATGGCGGAAGTCACATCGGAGGGAAGGTGGGTGACGAAGACAGGCCCGAAGCATCTTAGTGATGTTCCAGCATAAAACAGGGTCTCCTGGTCTGAATTTGAGGGTGACTTCTCAGCTCACCCAAATCTCAAGCTCAGCTGGAAAGAACAGTCTCCCTCTAAAGCCCTTAACCCTAGTGGCAGAAAGGCTGTCTGGTCTCGTGCACGCCCTTGGGCTACGGGGGTGTCCCCTTGGTTGGGAAGGTCCGACAAGGGCAGAGGTGGGTGATGACGGCGACATTATCATTGTTGATAGCGGCAGCAGTAATCATAGCTGACGGGCCGCGTGCTGGGCTGAGAGGAAATAAACACCCACATTTCTTGACCTCACAGATAGAAAAGGAGGCTCAAAGCTTCCCCAGCACACCCGTGTCACACAGCAAATACGGGAGGGGCTAGAACCAGCTGTCAGACCTGCCTTCTTCAGAACCTTTGCTCTCAGGTAGTGTCCAGAGGGGCCAGAGGCCTCTCTGGTACAGCTTTGAGATTAGCTTGGCTCTGGTCTGTCGTTCGAAGACCCACATAGGACAGCCCTCCCTTTGCCTGAGACCTCTCCTGGGGAGGACTTACCTGCGTGCTTTGGTGAGTCCTAGGTGATGGGGACAAAAGTGACCACTGAGCGGTGTGCTCTGTGGGTGGCCAAGTCATCGTTCCAACCCTCTAGGTGGCTTTTGACCTTTCACGGAGGGGGAGGCCTAGTCAGAGGGTGGCCCTGACTCGTTGGGCTGCAACTGGAACTGCACTGGGCCTATGCGTCTGGTGGCTGCCAGCACCCACAGCGTCTGCTGGGTGGAGACCACAGTAAGGGCCCCTACCCGGTATGTGTTGGGGATCACTTTCGTCGTGGATGTTGGTTAATCACCCGCTGGAACATGGGGTAGGCTTCCTTTTGCGGCTGGTTGTGAAATGGGGCCGTTGACCTCCAGCTCAGACTTGAAGGCCTAGTCTGAGCTTGGGTGTGTGTGGATGGTTGCCACTTAGTCCCAGCTCTGTCCCTGGGCCACGCTTGGCACCTGCCCTGTGCTGACTGTGGACTTCTCCTCTGCTGAAAATAGTGCTGGGGGTAGAGGACATTTTTCTTTCCTAGAAAATTGCTCCTTGCTCCTAGGTAGCATTGGCTTCTGTGAAACCATCTGTTCCTTCCCATATTATTTCCAGACTATTAGATTAAACCGTTTTTCCTGACCCACTTTTGGCTTCTGCTTCCTTTCATTGTTCGTTAATAAATTGTGTAGCAGAGTTTTCATGGAGTGTGTACATGTGTGTATATTTATTTCATTTCTGTTTGGGCAACAGCAATTGTTGGGGGCTATGAATTGATTTAATTTCCTCCCCGTCTTTCATTTTTGTTTTCAGTTTCTATAATTGATAAGAGTTGGTTGTGTGTTCTTGTTTTTAAGACTCATGAAAGGAAGTCAGTGGCATGAGTTATGAGCTGAGTTTCTGATTGGGAGCTGTGCTAAAACCAGGCCCTGTTTTTAAACAGAAAATGCAAAGAGTGGTAAGGAAATAGGTTTCCATAAGGCATGTGTCACAGCCGATAACTCTAGTTTTACAGTTTGTGGGGATTTTTGAAGATAAATGAGATAATCTGTGTGACTTGGCTTTAAGCTTTTCTGAGCAAAACTACTATATCCATCGTCTGTTTTGTTGCTTTTGATAATACAACCAAGTCTGCCTTGGGTGCTAATGTTATTGTTAAATATTCACTAATGAAGGTAATAAGATTAGATCTAAGAGGAAATAGCATTTTCTTAACAAAAACTCTTTTTGCTCTTTCCCAGCCACTCCACATCCAGACCAAACAATGGCACTCAATCTTGTGTGAAATGGACTCAGAGGTGTGTGTGTGTGTAGGTTGTAAATTTCAGCAACTTAAGGCTGCCTTCGGTAAAATGAAATTCCTTGGTGATGACTGTTATCTGTCAAAGCAAAACCAAATTATTTTCTGCAGGGATTCATAAAAGCAGCGCTGTGGTCGTGGTAATAATTTCTGTCTAATTTGGTTAAAAGAGAACAGAAGAAAACAAGTAAACGTTCTGTGCATCCTACTAATGGCTGTTACTAGCATTATTGCTCCAAAGAGTTCTTATAAAGGGTCTTTATCCATACTTTGGGCAGCCTCCAATGGTGCTGCAGAAGAAAGAAGAGCTGGTAAATTTTTCCATAAAATGTTTTTAAAAGCGGGGCCTCCCTGATGGTGCAAGGGGTTAAGGCACAGCACTATGAAGCTGTCCACAGCCACTACAGTACAAGTTGGATCCCCAGGCCGAGAGGGGACCCACATGGCGCAGCAGACCTCTCCTGTCTCGCCTGCTGCTCCCCTCAGCAGTGTGTTTCAGTAGATCCGCCTGTTCTGTTCCCCACTCTGTTTCTGGTGACTGACTCCTCTTACCCCCACACCTTTGGCCTGTGCCCCACTTCTTATATGCATAAATAAATAAACCCTTAAAAAAGTTTTTTTTATTCCTTAAAAAAGTTTTTAAAAGCAATTCTGGTAGGTGATTCTGGTTTCAGGGTACAAGGTCACAATCACAAAGTCTAGAATGTCCTTTCCTCTATCTCTCAGATCTGCCTTTAGCTGGTCTTTGTTTACAGGTCAGCTCTCTTGACAAATAAAAATTACATGGGCAGTGGGTACCTGCTCCATTTAGCAGATGAGATATTTTTCCATTCTGTTGCACTTTTCAGGTGCATACATGTGATTTATTAGGAGGAGGACGTATTATTTTGACAGCCTTATTGGGCCCTGTGAAAAGAGGAAAAGGATTATTTCAGTCGGCATCTCAAGTATAAACTCAGCGCTGCTTGGTAAGCATGAACAATGTGGCACCATATGGAACGCATGTTGCTTTTTTTTTTTTTTTAAAGATTTATTTATTTATGCATACAAGCACTGGGGTACAGGCCAGAGGTGTGTGGGGGGGGGGGTGAGAGGATTCACCACAGAGAGCGGGGAGCAGAACAGGCAGATCAATGGAAGTACACTGCTGAGGGGAGCAGCGGGCACAGCAGG
>JAGFMF010011681.1:2908317-2967833 GCA_019455555.1 Galemys pyrenaicus | reverse complement strand
CATGTGGGTCTCCTCCCTGGCCGGCAGCAGGGATCGAACTCATGCTGCAGTGGCTTCGGTTTGCTTCATAGTGTGTTGCTTAACCCACTGCGCCACCAGGGAGGCCCACGCATGTTGCTTTTGATGCAAGATTGGTAATATATTTCTGCGGGAGCTGGCATACTTGGTGGGGTCATCTTTCCTGAATGGAGAAAGCAGTCTTGTCTGACAGGGTTATTCAACAAAATTAATTCATTGGATATTTATTGATTACCTGCCCTTTCTCAGGCTTCAGGCTGGGCATGCAAAGACAAGCAAGATGGCAAGGCCTCTCAAGCTACAAACCAGTATCTAAACCATTTATTTCATCCAGTTCTGAAGTTAAAACCCTTGGCTGTTGTGTCTCCCTTGTCTTGGAGCTGGCCCAGCATAGAGTCTGTGTGTTACCCCACCTGGACTTACCATGGCTTGTCTCTGACATGGTGGATCCTGTGTGGCTGGGTTTGTCTCTGTTGGGTAGGTACAGGAAGGCCTGTAACCTTCCTTGCAACTCTGGACTGCTCTGGTCCCTGGGCCCCCCAGACTGCAGTTTGGAAACCCCCTGGGTCAGTATTTCAATCAAGCCAGCTCCCTGGGAGTGGGGTGCTACAGTGGCTGCTTGCCTCCACAGGCAGAGCTTTGGGGGGGTCTTAACAGATGCAGCCAAGCACCCTGGGCCTGTGCTCTCAAGATTTCAGTCCCAAGTGGTTTTCCTGGTGAGAAATGGTTTGCTGGGCTACAGTGAGATGGAATTGTAAAAGAAAAGTTACTGCTGCATCCTCTGGGCTGAGATAATGCCAGAAAGATGAGTAGCCACAGGGAGAAGAGGGGCTTGAAGGGCTTTGAAGATTGCTTTGCTTTATTCCCCAAACTGGGCCCAGCTGCTGCTTCCTTACTGCTGTTTTCTTGCCAATTGGAAACTGTCAATGAAAACAAAGACTTAGTCGTATTTCTTCTACTGGGTAGTTTCTTACTGTGGACTTCATATAAATGAATTAGACCAAAATAACAAAAATCCAAGAAAGGTTATCTTTTCTCCTGATCTTACCCTTTGCTTTCTTTGCTAGTGCATGAGAAGTCAGGGTGGTGGGGGCCAGTGCCCCTGAGAGGGGAACCAGCTGAGCTGGGAGGAATGATGGATGGACGTTAGAGGTGGGAGCCAGGTTTACTGGGGTAACATAAAACCCACGTTTTTTGTACTTGTTAGATGTGTGATATCAAGCAGCCTGTGGGCAGCCCCTTGGTGGCCCTGGTGACCCCCCCTGGCAGCCAGCCCTGACCCTGAGAGTGGGAGGGCCTCGTGATTTGCTTCTAGCAGAATCAAGGCGGCAAAGGTGATGGAATGTGGTTACACGAAGATGGCGGCTTGCGTCTTTGACTTCCTCCTATTCTCTTGCTCAGTCCCTTAAAGGGACTCCAGCTGCCATGTTGTGTACTGCCCAGTGTAGAGACCCGCCCCCCACAAGGCATGGAGCTAGGGGACCTCCTGTTCAGCTCTTACCCAGCAGTGCTGCCATACCACATGCAACAGCTGGAAAGTGGGCCCTTCCCCCAGATCCCTGTGGCCCCGCCAGAGGCCCGGTGCCACAGCACGGAGTCAGAAGCCTTGAACCAGCTCAGCTGCGGGCTTCCTTGCTCATGGAAACCGTGAGGCCGTAGATGTTGTTTTAAGCTGCTAACTTTTTGGGTAACGGTTATCATTGGATATCCGATACGGGCAGTTTGCGTTAAGAGCCTTGCCCCCACAACCAGAGTCAGCATGGTGGAAAGTTTGCGAGAACAATACTTGGGACTGACTTCAAATCCCAGCTCTACCACTTATCAGCTGTGACTGGGGGAAAGTCGTGTAACCTCTCTGGGCCTCAGTTTCCTATTCTGTAAATGGAAGATGTCTTTTTTTGTTTTTAAAGATTTTATTTACTTATGCATGCAAAGCTGGGATACAGCCCAGAGCCGCGGGAGGTGAGAGGATTCGCCAGAGACAGAGTGGGGGGCAGAACAGGCAGATCCACTGAAGTACCCTGCTGAGGGGAGCAGTGGGCGAGGCAGGAGAGGTCTGCTGCGCCATGTGGGTCCACTCCCTGGCCAGGGATCGAACTCAGCTGCTGTGCCGCAGACGCTTCACAGTGCGACGCTCAACCCGCTGTGCCACAAGGGAGGCCCGAAGATGTCATTTTTGACTTCCAGCCTATATAGTCCAGGAAGATGAGCCAGAAAGGAGATGGAAATGGGTTTTAGTTGGCAGGGTTTCTGCTCAGTGGGTAGGAAGAAGGGGCCACCTCAGTTCTGTTTGTGACACTCTCAAGTATCTTAAACTCCTATAGCAGGAGGCTCCCAGGGGAGAGGGGTTTTGCTGAGGAAGGGACAGCCAGCACCCCGCAGCTGGGGGATGGATGTGCTGGTCACTCGGACACCATCGGCTCTGCAGTGCTCTGCTGGCCTGGAGCAAAGCGCCACAGCTTACTCTTCCCGTGTCCTCCCGTCTCGAGGCCACGAGCTGTGTCCTTAGCATCTCTGTCACTTCGTGCCGCAGGCCTTGCTGAGCAGGACGTGTCTCTTCTCAAGACTAAATTATATGTTTAAGAAAAGCCTTCTGCTTCAACCATAGTTCTTGGTCAACTGATGGAAATCGCTAAGCTTGACTTCCCACTGCGCAAGTCAAGATTGGTGACATTTAAACATATTGATGAAATGCAAATGCCCTGTGGTTCACCTTCCACGGGGCCAGCCCTGGGATGAGTAAATGACAGAGATGGCGTTCTAAGGGATGGGCCTCTAGAGCCTGCTGTTAAGCCTCACTGGATGCCAGCAGCGGGTACCCTGGGCAGTAGAAATGAGGTTCAGCTCTTCCCACATGACCCAGAAGGCCTATTGTGTGCTGTTTACTCACAGATATAACTAGATTGTTTCTCTCTCCATAAAAAAAAGCAAAAACAAAATTAGGTTTCTCTAATTTAGTTCCACTACTCTAAAAATAAACATCGAATTTTTACCTAGGGAAAGAAAAATATAAATGCTGCCGGCTCAGTTTTTGAGACTTTTGTGTGTCTTCTGCTGTTTGCACTCTCTGCTTTCTAGCAGCAAAATAAAATTGCATTCGATTGACGTGTTCTCCTGCTGGGAGCCCAAGATATATTATACCCTTTCTGTGTGTTCCTGGTTGTGATGAAACGTTGGAAAACCTCTGACAACCTTAAAGGAGATGGGCACTAGCAATTTATCCGGCATCAGAAGGAACAGAATAATTTACTCATCTTTCCACATTAAGGAAACACCATCAGAGTTGAGTCATCTGATGCCCTGTGAGCGTGGGGGCACTTAATGGAGATGCCATTAATAATTTACCTTAATAATGTAATAGTTGCCATTTTTGTGACCAAAAATGTTTCAACTCCTGCTTTATGGATGAAAAGTAGGATCAATTAATATTGAGTGATGGCAGCCTCCCTGCGGAGAGAAAATGGGAAATCTTGGTGTCGTCATCCGCCTGGTGACTAAGAAATCGCTTTTCTTAATTGTATGGAACAGAGAAACCCAGAGGGATGTAATTCATTTCTCTCCAGCTCGCGATGTAAATTGAAAGTAAAGAAAAATAACCACACGCCAGAGTGGAGACGTGAAGGCAGCTGCTGGGCTTTGTCTGACTTGTGGGGTTGGCTGGAGGCAAGGGGACCGCTTTCCTGTGGTGGAGGACTCTGGTGTCACGTGACCGCGGTGCTCTCTGATGGCATCCTGGAGCCCCTCTGCCCAGGAGACTCCACTCCCAGATCTTTGCCCCTTCGTATGCCGCCATCTCCGAGAGCTGCCATCCTGCTTGGTTCAGCCCCTCTGCTGGCCTCATTCACTTGCAACCTTTACTTCCTGCCTTACTTTTTTCACAGAACATGTCATCTGGAATCACACCATTTTATGGCTTTGTTGTTACTTATGGTGTTCCCCAGCCATAAGGAATACTCTACAAAGGCATGACTTGGGTTTGTTCATTGCTAGGGTCTCTGAGCCTGAGTGCTGGGGGTACTTGTTGGATGGATAGATGGATGGATGGATGGATGGATGATGTAAAAACTCCATTATGTAGGATATTGGAAAAACTCCTGCATGCTCACACCAGCTTTCTTTAAAGGATATTGACTTAAAGAAGTCTGAGTTGATCCTGAGAAAGTGGTTTGGTGTCATGTCCTTATATGTCTGTGCCAAAAGTGAAAGTTCCAGAAATAACCCTCCTATTGTCATTGTTCCATACTTTTTGTGATAAGATCTCAGGAACCTGTATGTCCTCATAGGTCCTAATTTGTTCAGTGCCTTCTTCCTTGTTGGATCTTATGCAAGTTGAGGATAAAGGCAGTATCTAGCTCATTAATCGCTTTGTCCTCAGCATCTACCACTGAACTATATGAGCTGCTTCTGGGAATATGGAAAGATGCTGGAGCTTGGAACAGGCTGCAGTCAGAATAAAGTTTCTTTCTCCCTCTCTGGCCATCTAATCTCCTCCTAGAGCCCCCACTGAGCAGGAGGTCAGCTGAGGCAGGAGGAATGCAGTTTGCGGAGTCCTAGCTCACAATGCAGATCAGGCCTACAAAGGTGGATGCGCAGCCAAAGGACAGCCACTGGATGCCCAGCTCAGTCCTCCCCTTCAGATTCTCAGCATCCGCCATTCTTCTGCACGTTTTCAACATGACATAACAACAAAACAATGTTGTCTCTGCTTAACAAGATGGCCTTTCACTAAAAAGAGGACACATCAATTCCCAAGTGGCCTGGTGACCTCTGGGTGACACGAATTGCTTTTCAGTTCAGTCTGAGGGTTGTAGAATGTTCATGGGATAGGTGCGACAAGAGGCGGAATCAGTGCTGCTCAGACATGGGGACAGTGACGTTGGGACTTGCTTTGGCCCTCAGCCAGTATCTCACCTGGCTGGCCATTACCTGATGGGGTGATCTAGGAGTTCCATCCTTTCTGGTATGACGCATGTGTGGTCTCTCTCTAGTTCTCCATCAAGATGGACTCTTGGACATGGAAGCACGGAGTGGCACTCCTGGCGCATCCCTGAGTCCATTTTATGGCAGCAGTCCAGCTCCCTCACCCTAGGCAGCACAGTAAGCGCCTGCTCTGCCTTTTATTTCTGTTGCCTCCTAATCCAAAATGGCCACGGGGCAACCTCACTTACAGTTCAGTGAAACCTCTGTGGGGTGGTCACTGGAAATACTCCCAGCTTAGGAACCAAGGCTCCCATGCCAGCAGATCCTGATGCCAAGTCAGTCGGATGCAGAGGGGAGACGAGCCAGCCCCCTGTACCCCTTGGTTGCTGCGCCCATGTGTTCTTAGGGTGGACAAAATAGAACTGATTCCATTTATGTTCTTGTCCTGAAAGCATGAAGTCCAGCTTGTCAGAGTGTCGTCTCCTAACTGGCTCCATAGGAATGTTGGCCTAATGGATGGTGATTTTAATAAGTGTGCAGAGTTTTGCAGACTCACTGCTGAAGGAGGCCCTTGGAACTTGAACATGGCCTTCGCAGTGAATGGTGGTCTAAGAATTGCCTCGGGTGGAATGCACTTTTTGCTTGCTTCTCCTTAGATGCATTAAAGTGGCAGTTGGGTTTCCCCGCCCTCCAGCCATTGTCTCCAGCACCACTCATCCCCCCAGGGGTGTGCAGGCATCCCTGTGACCTTCCTGACCTCAGGATCAGCCCGTGTTTACCTTGGAGAGAAAAGGTGAATAGCGGCACCATTAACTAATTAGTCAGTGAGGAGTTATCAGTTCTTCACCCTGCATGTAGGGGAATATTGCTGGGGGAGTGACTAAAAGCATAGGCTTTGGTGGACACGGATCTGAGTGAGGCCTGCAGACCTGTAGAACCTGTCTCTCATCACCATGTGACCTCCTCTGGATGTCACAGCGCTTCTGGATCTCAGTTCTTTGTAAGATGGCAACATTGTCCCCAGGTTAGAATTGAATGAGGTTGGATAAGGCATTGCTTGGGTCCACCTGTGGATAAGACTCTGGAAATGGGAGCTGTTTTTATTATATCACATGCAAACGGGGGCATGTAAGAATTGTATCCATGAGGGCTGGACAGGGTTTAGTGCTGAGGTCTGGCGTGTACAGGTGCAAAGGCTGGTGGAGAGTAGCATGGGTGGGATTTGAACCTGGGGGCCTAGCTCCAGAAGCCACTCCCGGACAACTAGAATTTTTCTCTCGTAACCGGGGTAGGTATGGACGAGGTAGGGATGCTGTTATTTGGAGTAGAAAAGGAGCTCATGGAGCTCCATCCGTCTATGTGGAGTGGAAACGGAGCGCGAGGCTTGTTAGTGGCCTGTTGCCAGAGGAAACTCCACCTTTATGGCTGCTGTCGGATGTGGCTCCGGCAGGGCAGGGGGAGTGCAGCACCCAGGGTCTCGTGCCAGCCTCGAAATGGCTTCCCGCTTGCCTTCAGGGTCAGCCACCAGGACGGGAAGGGTCCACATCCTCCTCTGGCTGCGGCTAATTATGTGGCATTTTTGTCTCCATTATAAAGATTTAATTGCCCCATTGTGTTGGAGCACCAGGGCTGCCTACAAGTCATCTTTTACGATTGGTGATAACTGGCCCAGCTTGAATTGACTTCAGCTAGTTGCAATTTCCTTGCCATTTCACATCTGAGATCTGATTTTAGCCTTCTATTTTTTCCAAGTAGAGTTTTTCTTTTCTTTTCTTTTTTTTAACTGCAGTGCTGGGTTGAATGTGAGGGAATCCTTCAGCCTTTTTCTCTACCCTGTCGCTCCACATGGGCTGATGCATGTGCTCAGCATCTAATCTGAAGATAACAAAGACATAAAAAAATCCTGAAAGGGTTTTAGTGACTTAGGAAGGAAAACAGCACCCAAGTGGTGGTGGTGGGGTGGGGAGCGTGGCCCTCTCCTCTGTCACTGGTCTCAGGATCTGAGGCTGGGGCACAGGTGGGGGCACGGCTGGCAGCTCTGCCGGCAGACAGCACCGGAAGCCACGCGGCCGAGCACGAGAAACTAGAAAGAACCTAGTAGATCAAAAATTAACGACAGCAAGGATTTGGAAAATCCTAAAGATAAGTTTCCAAATGAAAAAGATGAAAAGCTCATCGCCTGAAAAGGAATGAGCAATGGGCCACATAAATTAAGCCGCCAGAATTTCTAGAAAGCAGAAAGTGTGCTACGGCGTCACCAGCTGTGGAATGCCAGTATCGCTCGTCCTGCTAGCTGTGAGCGTTCCAGGTCTGCAGTCTTCGTATCCTTTGTATCGATGTTGCTGTGTTCTGAGTAAGCACTTCCTGAACGCTTTGTCTCAGAGTCTGGCGGGCTTGATTTATGAAGAAATGAGGATGAGAATGCAGGACAGGTTGGCTGAGGAATTAATTTGGGGTTAGTATGAGTTAACCTGCCTCTCCCAGCCTTCCCCCCCAAAGGGTCAGCCAGCCAGTGTTGGTGTTGCTGACAGGAGGGCAGGGTTCCTGTGCCAGCGGCCAGTGTGGCTTGCTGCGGGCAGCGAGCTCAGCCCTCCCTCCCTCCCTCCTTTCCTCCTTTCCTTCCTTCCTCCCTCCCTTTCTCTTGTTTGCACTTGCTTTTACCTCATAGGTTTCCATCTTCCCTTCTGTGACATTGTGCTGTTTGTCTCAACAACTCACCTTTGTGTTTTTCTCTGCCCCACTCCTAGCCCTGAGCATTCTTGAGGTGCAGGCCTGGCCCCTTCTCTTACAGAAGCCTCCTCTGGGTGGAATGTGGCTGGTGTGTTGAGGTACAGGAAAGAGTCGGGGTGTCTGAGCAAAGGGCTGGCAGTGAGGCGCGGGTAGCAGGGGCCAACCCGGTGGAGAGGACCTGTGACGAAGGAGGTGGCATTTCCTGTGAAGGATGTGGTCAGCCACTGCAGCTACCTGAGCTCACCTGCGTTCTGGGTGGCTGCGTCTGGGGGCTGAATGGCCTCTGCATGAGTGAGGTGTTACTGACCTTTCACTCTTTGTTCCCTGAAGTTGAAAGAACAATATGCTGTAATTTTTCATCATCTCCTACTTTCAAGGACATTCTGTTCACTTGATTCTTCTTTCCACCATCTTTCTGTTCAACTCTTGGTCACATTCTTGCCACGGTTCCCTGGTCTGGATCTTTATTCAGGAGTGGACTATGGGGACCGCCTTCTTCCTGAGCCTCACACCCCCTGCATCTTGTGTGTGTGTCCTACCACAGCCTCAGTGCGGCTGTTAACATAACCTTCTCCACACCCACCAGCTGAGAACTGAGCTCCAGGTCTTACCCTTCTTCCCTTCCCCTGTGGTCATTACTGTTGTCTTGACCTGTTTAGACGTTTACACGCTAGAAAGAACTAGATACATAAAGCTAAGCTTTGGTTCTCTTTTACTGTGTTACCAGTTGCTCTGCAGTTTCTCTGGAGGCTGTTGACTGACTGGGCTTAGGAGGACAATTCTTTTGCCCCATGTGGTGTCAGCTGGGACCTTGACTAGAACACCCAGTGGCTCCATTCACAGGTCACTGGCTGTTGGTCAGGCATCTTTGTGCCTGTTCCTGTGGTCTCTCTGCCTATGCATCTCTTGCCTCAGTAGTCTGACTTGACCTTGAGTCCCAGAAGTGTTAACGTGGAAGCCGCCATATTTCATGGTTTAGGCCTGGAGACGCCTTGACGTCACTTTGGTCATCAGTCCCAAGACAAGGCCAGATTCAGTGGGAGGGAAGTAAATGCCACCTCTTCTTTATTTTTTAAAGATTCTGTTTATTTATGCATACAAGAGCTGGGGCACAGGCCAGAGGTGCAGAGGGTGAGAGGATTCACCAGAGATAGAGTGGGGAGCAGATTGACTGAACAGGCAGATTGACTGAAATTCACTGCTGAGTGGAGCAGCAGGTGAGGCAGGAGAGGTCTGCTGCGCCATGTGGGTCCCCACCCTGCCCGGGGATCGAACTTGCACTGCTGTGCTGTGGGTACTTCACAGTGTGGTGCTCAACCTGCTGCACCACCAGGGAGGCCCGGTTTTGGCCAATTTTTAGATCCACATGTCAGTGAGTGAGCCTGCTATGTAGTGATTGTAGTAAGAACAGAGGTATCTTTCATTCTTTCACTCCAAACTGAACTTACTATATCCTGGGAGAATTTATTATGCAAAGGAGGATAAGACCTTTTTCTGAGATGGCCTTCAGAAGAGTGGAATGTGCTAGTGACTAATGTACCTCCAATAGGCCACAATAATTCCCGTTCCGCTGAGCCTTTCTTCTTGCCTGCCACTTCCCTGCGGATGAACTCCATTTTCAACTGACTTCTCATCATTTATCTGTTTGAAAAAATAAGTGGGTGGTCTTTATTAATAATCTTCAGGATGTTTTCTAATGGGATACATGTTTTTGGCTTACCAGTTTTCAAAGCTTTTGATATATGGAGTTTTGATTGTCCTCACTTCGATAGGTAGTTCAGATAGCCATCGAAACTCTCGTGCATTGGTTCATGCACTTCCGTGGCGTGGCGTTCATTCCACAGCTCCATCCTAAGTTCCTTGGGCTCAGGGACTTGTTTTCGTGTTCCATAGTATAGTTCTGTGAGTGCCGTTCATGTTTTCAGCTGTGAGGGTGTGTGTGTGTGTGTGTGTATATACACACATACTTATTTACCTCTGTGTAACCCCTGCTTGTGGAGCTTGAGTTCTTATTTGACAGACAAGGGATGTGTTTCTGAAATTCTTAGGTAACAAGGTGGAAGAAGCGCCTGCCTATAAATGGGTTCATTGCTGAGAGAGGTTGGTATTTTATTTGAAAACCACAGATGGACTTGAGGTCAAACTGAGGAGGGAAGGATAGAATGGTTTTCTGGAAACTGCCCTCTTTGTGGTGTTTATCTGCGAGCGGAAAAATCCTCTGCCTTTCTTTACGAGCTCTGGGTGGGAAATGTGCAGTAGGCAATCTCTTCCACCTTTATAATACAGTAATTTTTGCAGTATTTTTACTATTACAAGAAATAACTATAGCAATTTTGTAATTGTTGCATCTGTTAAGTAAAAAAAAAAAAAAAAGCTGTGACTCTTTGCATGTTAAATTCTGAAGTAGTAATGTGGTCTTAAGCGGAGCCTTAACCCTCTGCCAGTCCAGGTTGTGACAGGCACATTTGAAGGGGTGGTCGAGGGCCAGAGAAGAGCAGACAAGGCAGAGTAGCTGAAAAGAGCGCAGAGGGAGACACCAGGATGTGGTGGTGTGTCGTGTGTGCTGCCTCAGGGCACTGGTCTCTTAAAATGGGCACTAGGGAGCCGTGGAGGAACGTAGAGCATGAATGACTGAGGGGGGGGGGACATTAAAGTTGCTCGTGTAGAAATGGGGGCTGCACTTGGCTCTTGCCTTTCTTTCCCTGAACAACTCAAAGGTCTGGGGAAAAGCAGCCTAGGAAACCTGATGGGGTGGCCTGGAAAGTGGCCTCTCCACGTTCTCCTTGCCTCTTGCAGGCGTTGCTTCTCCTTACACCTTGCTTGGCCCACTCTTGCCATGACCCCCATTTCTGCTGGGAAAATGGGGCTCCATAGTTGGCAGGAGGGAGCCACGGCCTGCTCAGCCTTATTTCCTACCATAGTGGAGTAATAAAGGCAGCGAATAGAGAAAGATGAGCTGCCCATCACGTCTTTACCCATGTGTGTGTGTGTGTCTGTGTGTGTGTGTGTCGCTGTCTGTCTGTCTGTCTCTCTGTCCATGTCCATGTCTCGCTGAGCTGCTGCCATCCTGTGTTGGGGGCATTTTCCTTCCAGCTCAAGGAACAGTCTCCATTAAAGTTTTCAGCCATCAAGTGGCTAAAAATCGAACACATTGTTCAGGGTTCCTTTCACTGTTCTGCTTTAATGCTCATTTTCTGAACGACATCAGCAAAGCCCTATGAAATATTAGGACTTTCTTTCCTCCACGCATCCTTGATACTCGCCTTCTTTCTTTCAGTAGATCTCCAAGGTGACTGCTGAAATTTCCCGAATAATGCAAAGATAGAAGGGCCCTTAAGTGTTTGCCTTGGACGCCTCCTTTTCTCATACAAGGACTGTCTGGTTCCAGCTCAGACCCCTCTTCCTGTGGTATTAATTTTTAAAAAGGATTATAATAAATCATTGGGATAGGAAGCAAATCTGAAGAGTGAGCGGTGTCTGGAATAGAATCACGGGACCTGAGAGCCAGTCTTCTTTCTGAAGCTAACTTGCCCGTCACTAACTGTGCCTGGGCCTCAGTTTTCTCCATACCAAAGAGGCACAGACTTTTTCTGTGAAGGAAAGCTAGTAGATATTTTGGGCTGTCTCTTTCCTACTCAGTTGTGCCATTGTAATACAAAAACAGCCTTAGACAACATGTAAGTGAATGGGTGTGGCTGTGTTCTAATGAATATTTACAAAAACAGGGCCTCCCTGGTGGCGCAAGTGGTTAAGCACTGCCCTATGAAGCATCCCCAGCCACTGCAGCATGAGTTCAATCCCCAGCCAGGGAGGGGACCCACATGGAGCGACAGACCTCTCCTGCTGTGCCCGCTGCTCCCCTCAGCAGCGTGTTTCAGTCAATCTGCCTGTTCTGCTCCCCAGTCTGTCTCTGGTGAATCCTCTCACCCCCTCCCCAACAGACCGCTGGCCTGTACCCCAGCTCTTGTATGCATAAATAAATTTTTAAAAAATTCATAAAAACAGACAGTGGGCTGCACTTGATCTGGCCATATTTGCCCATTCCTGGTCTAAAAGTAATCCTTGAGTGTTAATCCATCAAGTAATAAACACTGTGCTGCTTTTCCCCATAGGCATATAAGGGGAAAATTAAATATTGTAGTACAAGCACTTTGAAAAATATAAAGGAAGGATTTCTGCTTCTGGATAATTTTGAGTTGCTTGAATTTGAGGCAAACTAATGACTCTAATGACTCCAAAGAACAAAAAAAGCCATATAAAATAACAAAAGAGTCATTCTGTATGAAAGCATCTGAGAACAGGCATCAAACCAGTGAGGACTGGGGGACTGAGATGTTGGGACTGAGGAAAATCTTGAGGAGCTGAGCTGACCACCTGTGGCTGCTTTGTTCCTGGGGTATTTCTGGCTCTTGAGTGCTGGTGAGAGAAGGGAATCCAGGTTCCCTTTGAGGGAGGGCGTGCTTCTCTGGGAAGGAGAAGCCAGCAGAGCTTTCGGTGGCTCATGAGATTGGACTGAAGAGACGAAATTGGGGGCATGTGGGCCCTCAAACACAGTCAGATTTTCTCTCAAGACGGTTTGCTAAAGAAAACCTCTATTAAAAATAGAATTCATACGACTTAGTTATTCTCTTCTGGATATTTACTGAAAAGTATAAAAAAAACACAGATTTGAAGAGATACAAGCGCCCCTTGTTTATTGCAGCATTATTTACGGCAAGCAAGAACTAGAAACAGTCTAAGTGGACAGTGACAGATGATTGAATAAAGAGGCTGTGGTGTATATGTGCACAGTGGAATACGATACAACTGTATAGGAAAGATGAACTCCTGCATTTGTGACGACATGGATGGGCCTAGAGGAAATTATGCTCAGTGAAATAAGTCAGACAGAGAAAGACAAACATTCTGATATCACTCCTAGGTAGTAAACAAACAAATAAATTAAGTCAAACAAAAACAAGCTTTTAGAATATAAGACTTAATAGTTAGAAAGGAGGGCAGAAGGGGAGTAGGGATGTGGGGGGGGCAGTGAGGGCCAACAGAAAGAAAGACTCAGAAGCAGAATCTTGGTGCTGAGATGATGAAGATTGGGGTTCAGAAACTACTCTGGGAGGTTGGGAGGGAGTACAAGTCCCATCCCCACCCCAACTCTGTCTGCCCAACAGGAGAAAGTGTGAGCCCTTTCTTGAGGAAAATACTTCATCAGAAATCTCTAGCATTAATTAAAAATGACTAGGCAACCAGGTGACCAAAAAAAAAAAAAAAAAGCAAGAAAAACAAATCACAGAAACAGACTTAAACAGGTAATCCACAGTTAGCTAGTTATGACTAATAAATTCAAGACAATTTCCTTAAATGAAAAAATATATAGATGACAACATAGAAAATTTCAATAGAGAATTGAAATCAATAAAAAATCAGATGAACACTCTAGTAGTAGAGAAAAATATGAAATTAAGAACTCAGTAGAATGAGGTTAAAAGATCTTATATAGCAGAAAACAAAGAATAGTGAATTAGAAGAAAGATCAATGGAAATTAAAGTGAAGTACAGAGAGAAGAAAATGTAATTTACAGACGGGAACATAAGAGACAATTGGGACATAATGAAAAGTCTAAAATACATATATGTAACTAATCATTTGCATATTTTATAAATACACATTTATACATGCCTAATGTATCTATTTCCCGAGTCCCCTTCTCCAGACAAATCTGTCGAGGCACCATCTCTTATATTTTCCTGCTTTTCTACTTTGTCAAACTCAACCCATAACACCATTCCCCACTTTCAGGTCCCCTTACCTTTGACCTTGTCTTTGTCTTTGTTAACATCATCCAGGCACAGTTTCAGGTACAAGCAAGAACTGTCTCCTTTAAGGTGGTGTATTGGTTTCTACCATGACTGTTAGCCAACCAGCCTAAATTTGATAGCATAAAGCAACAGAAATTGAGTCCCTGGCAGTTTTGGAGGCCAGAGTCTGAAATCGGGGTGTCAGCCAAGCCACACTCCTGCCAGCGGCTCTAGGGAGAAAGTTTCTTACCTCTTCTAGCTTCCGGGCTGCCACATTCCTTGCCTGCGCTGCATCCCTCTGTGCTCTGGCTTTGTGCTGCCTTCTGCTCTGGGTGTGTGTCCTCTTCTGTATGTCTGTCTCAAAACCCCCTCTCCTTGTGTCTTTAAGGGCTGTGTGGTCAGTTTTGGGGATCACCTGTATAATCCAGGATAAAGTCCCCCTTAACTGTCTCCTTGGCCTCATGGGAGAATATCCCCGGGTTCAGGAGACTGGGATGTGGGCATAACCTTTGAGGGACTACGCTCGAGCCATTGAAGGTGGTGATGTCAGGATAATGTTAAACACAGAAAAGTGCTGGTACTTGCCGTGAACTGAGCGACTGTAACTTGGTACCAGCAAGAGCAGAGAGCACGTTTTTGATGATTCTGGGCAGACGGGTCAAGGAGAAGGAGTCTTGGAGCCCTCGGTGGCTTGTTATGCTTTTATTATCAGAGGCAACCAGGTGCACGGCAGGCAGGGGTGGGGATAGGGGCGCCAGGAGGCTGGCAGGCCTCCTAGCCTCCGGCACATCTTCACTCTCTGGCTTTCTAGCCTCACCTCTCTCTGTCTCTCTCCTGTCTCTCTCCCTTTCTTTCTGCCTCTCTTCTTCTCTTGTTCTGCTGCTGGCGTCCTCGTGACGCTGCCCTTACACACATGTCTGAGCCCAGGTTCACCCACTTTGCGCATGCCTGCTTGGGCACGCGTGCAGGACCGCAGGTATCCATCGTCACACCAATGGCGGGAGGGCAGAAAAGCCCGATACTTTTCGACTTACCCTACAGCATCACATGCATGATCTCATTCAGTCCTGCCACCAGCTCTGTAAGGTGGCACGTCATTACCACTTTTGCACAGAAGCCTCAGGTCCTCATGCAGGTAAGGGCTTGCAAGGGCAAGTGGTTAAACTAGGATGTGAACCAAGCGTTTGGGCTTTGGAACGCCTTCCCTCAACTACCGTGAGTCAGGAGGCTGGGTTTCTGGTCACATTGATGCTGGCAGCTGATTTTTAGACCTCCAGCCATGGGCGGTATTTTCTACCTCAAAGATTTTATGGTTTTATGGGTTTTTTGTCAGGAAATACAAACCTTCAAACCTGGATTACTAAAAGTGTAACCAAGTTTTATTCACCAGATAATGGAGAGAAAATTAGCTTAGCCTGCTTATAGGCACAGCTGATATGAGTTGTCCCTTATACATTTTGATATCTGCTGATGGTGGAAGTGTTCTGGAAGGAACAATTACTTCTGGACTCACAGGCCACATCTATACCATCTAAGTGAGCAGAGGTAATTACTCAGATTATTTAGACCCTGCCTGCCAGATAATTGAGGCAAATGGGGTTATTAATTTGAAGTAGCTAGGTAATTGGGTCTGCTTCCCTTTGATAATGTAAACATGGTCATATTGGATAATTGTATAATTGGCTGAAAGGGCGCTGTTCTTTCTCTTGAAGCTTCTGCTATTGTCTGTGGCCTGGCCATTGGGTTATAGTGTTAAATTATTACTGACAAACCTTGGGTACTTAGCTTGTGTTTCCTAGTGAAAAAACTATGTATTTGTGTGAGTGTGTGTATGTGTGTGTGTGTGTGTAGTGTATGTGTGTATATATACACATGTATACATACACACGCATGTATGTGTATATAAATGGAATATATGGGGGCATTTTAAAATGCATGATTGCTTATCATTCATGGGAAGAGTTTTAAAGAAATATGTGTCCTCTCCAAGGCAAACAACCGTAGAGTTTATTTGAGGAGACTGGCTTGAGGTTTCCTTCATTGAGTCCAACTCTAACGTCTGGATTTAAATCTTCCAGGAAACTCATTATAGCAGAACTTAGTCCTGTCAAAGATGGCCAAAGGACAATTAAGTTCAGTTCATTCGCTTCCCTCCTAAGCCTCGCCTCCTGGCATCCCTGGCATGGGTTGTTGCTGGGCCGCATGCCTTTCAGCCGTACTCTCGTCTCCTTGGCACTGGTCCACGTTGTTACCGAAGTTGCTGTGCCTCCAGGGCCCCTGAGTCCCTCTACCTCACTTCCCAAATGACGGAATAATGTGTTCTGAGACCTCTCCGTTTTATGTGGGCGCCCAGCCTGCTGTGCCTGTCATTTTGTTTAAGAAGTCTGGCCTTTGAGGAGTAGGGGCTGCTTTATGAAGCATAAGAAATTCTGGGGTGGAGGGGGTTGCACATGGTCGCTGCAGTGGCACATGTCTCGGATGTTCTGAAGCCATCTGGTTCTGAGATCTTCTTGCTGGTGAGACCACCTGAATTTTGGCTTGGAACATGAGGCCCAAGTGATGTCTGCTCACAAGCCTCTCACATTCGTTATTTGTGTAACTGACCTCTGAGTTGCCATTTCTCCCTTAGCCAAATAGAAAGGAGAAACTGAGAAGAGATTGAGGCTGAAAAAATGGTCTCCCACCTGGCCTCCGATCGAAATGGGAGGCGCCCGCCTTGGCCAGTGCTGTTGGCGGTTGACACCACGGCACCGATTAGCCTGTTTCCTGCCTCTGCTTGTCTGCCCAGATGTGGTCTGAGGAGTATGAGGGGCTGTTCATACAGTACTGGGCTCAGCACGTTCAGATGAAAGGTCCACCTGTACCTCTCAGAGTCTCCCCTCTGGGGTACGTGTTTATTTATAAACTGACGAGGCCTCAGGGAAAGAAAAACAGAGGAGAACAGGAATTTTTTCCTAAAATGAAAACCAAATATGGTTAATATAAAATCTCTCCATGTGCAATTCATCCTGCCAGCCTCCAATAATTGTACCAGTATCAAAGTAACATGGAGAAGATAAAAATCACATGGGGAAAAGAGAAAATGAGACATTTCTGGTGTTTTGCAGGGCCAGGATTGTCCCCAGAACCTACTGCTTCTGCAGTGTATATTTTATTTACTACATTATCTGATTTGTATATAATCATGTGCGACTTCTGGATCACCTCTAACTCATCAAAATTCAGACCAAAGCTGTGTCCACAGACAGTGGTGAAATGAGTCAATCATTTGGAAAATCCATGCTCAAAAACATCTTGGCTTTAGTTACTTGAGAAGAAAAAGATCACATTTAATTTTCTTAGCTTTCCATTTTAGTTTGCAAATTTCAAATAGATCAAAGTTATGGACTCAGGAAAACGATAACTCTCTTTCAGAACCTATTAAAAATATACAAATCTTAGAGTTTACTTTTTTCTGGATAGCATAGCTACAAATCAAGGCTACCACTTATATCTAATACACTCATTTATCATCTTTTTTCTATATCATGATAATAATTATTGGGGCAAGAATTTTAAAGAAAATTTTAGACTTGAGTCTGATTTTTATTTTTACATAGGTAAGAGTTCAGGTCATTGAGACTGATAAGTTCTTTCTGGTTTTGTTAAGCCTGAATTTGTCCCATAGAAACCAAGTTGTACTGATAAGTCACTTCACAGAATTCAACTAAGCATCCTAATTTCAGTTTCCTCTTAAGATTTTTGTACTTAACAATCCGCTTTAAAAAAAAAAAAAGTGAACAGGCCTCCCTGGTGGTGTAAGAGGCTAAGTTTCAGCACTTTGAAACTATCTGCAGCCACAGCAGCACTAGTTCAATCCCCAGCTAGGGAGCTGACCCACAAGGCACAGCAGACCTCTCCTGTCTTGCCCATTGCTCCCCTCAGCAGTGTATATCAGTAGATCTGCCTTTTCTGCTCCCCACTCTGTTTCTGGTGAATTCTCTCACCCCCATACCTCTGGCCTGAACCCCAGCTCTTATATACATAAATAAATAAATCTTTTTTTAAAAAAAGACAAGTAGTTTTTAAAAAGTAAGTTTACAGACTCACTCCACTTTGCCAAAATTTTTCACTGGCTGGAGATGCCCTCCACAAGGAACTAAATGAAGGTTATAGAAAGTAGCCATGATTTCAGAATGATTTTGTCTTCTTCATGCTTTTTGGTTTTGTGTACATATTGAGATTTTAGTTGCTGGAGTTTGACATCTAAATAAGAGACTTGATGTGTAAATAGACTGTAGGGGCTGTGGCATGCCTGTCATTATAGATGTTGGAAGGACAGTTTATGATTGTCAAAGACAGAAAAACTCCATGAGGAGTTTTTATTATTGAGGGACTGGTGCAATGGGAAACTGTAGGGAGTTGGAGTTCTTGGTGGGTCAACAGAATGATTGTTGAGGGGCGGGGGTGCGGGTAGGTGTTTGCTAAATGTCAGTGAAGACAATATTCTCTCCTTCCCTCTGGGCTCAAGACCCTACTGCCTGAGGCCCAGAACCTGAGAGTGACTAGACTTTGATGGGACAACAGGACCTGCTGTTATCAGTTTCCATGCCTGTCCACCCCCCCACCCCCCATTGGAAGTTCCCATTTTAACCACCTACCTTATCTGGTTTCTTTGTATCTTCCTGGCACATAGTAGGTGTTCATTAAATGTCTACTGCATTGAGTCTTCGTGGTAAAAAAAAACCTTGTTTTTCAAAGAATTATTTGTATGTTCAGCTCATTCCCTACACCACTGTGAGATTAACAGTTTAATTTTAGTTTCAGGTAGCATTTATCATTTTTAATCAGAGGGACTGAAACAAAATTCAAATTTTGTTACTTAAAATTCATAGAACTAAGTAATGGGCTTTGTGGGGAGGTAAGTTTGGAGTGCTTAAGCTTTTTTAAAAAAGATAAATTTATTTATGCATACAAGAGCTGGGGTATGGGCCAGAGTCCCAGGAAGTGAGAGGATTCACAAAATAGGGAGCAGAACAGGCAGACTGACCCAAACACAAGGCTGAGGGGAGCAGCCCATGAGGCAGGAGAGGTCTGCTGCGCCATGTGGGTCCCCTCCCTGGCCAGGGATTGAAGTCACGCTGCTGTGCCATGGATGCTTCACGGTGCAGTGCTAACCTGCTGTGCCCCCAGAGAGGCCCTGTTGGCGCTTCTGAAGTTTGAGCTTGAAGCTTCCTTGGCACTCTCAAGGCACCTCTTATATCATAAAGGAAGGTAGAATAGTAACTGGCATTTTTGAGTACTCACTGTCTCTTAGACGTCGAACCCTTTTCATACCTAAACAGAGCCTAGCAGGTAACTGCTGCTGTTGTGCTTGTCTGTACTTGGGGAAACAGACGCTCTCAGATTCACAACCCACCCCACTTCACCTGTCCAATGGTCAAGCCAGGATGTGAACCCTGAAAGTCCCACTCCAAAGCCTGCACCCCACCTGTCGGCTGGACCACCACTGCGGGTGGTCTGCAAACATGCACTTTACGAAGGACCATTTGTCCAGGGTAGCACTGCAAGCCCCACTTGGACGAAATAAGGGCTCTGTGCTAGCGGAGGCCATGGAACACCGTGGTGCGCCATCAAAGAGCAAAGAGCCGGTTTGCTGCTACCCACCAGAAGGTTCCACACAGCCTCGCTGAAGTTCTTCTTGGGCCAGCGTCAGTGACTTCGTGGCCTTTCGCTGACGCATGGTGCACAGGGCGTTCTGTCTGTGTGATAGGAGGTTCTGCAGACCGCGCCCATCTCAGAGGCATCTCTGTCCCCCAAACGTGACTCTGGCCCAGCAGTTCTCAGAGTGTGGTCTGGGGCCCCCCTGGGAGTTCCTATGAGCAAAACTGTTTTCAAAATCCTACTCAGATACGTGTTGGCTGTTTTCACTTTGATTTGCTCCCGAGGACACGGTGGGGTTTTCCAGAGGCCACGCGATGTGGGTGGCGTCAGCTCTGATGAATGTGGGTTTGGTTAGTCTTCCTTTAAAAGTGTCTCAGTTTTAAGTTTGCTGACACAGTAAATATGGATAGATATAACCCACATCAACAAAAGCTTTAGAGAATCCTTCCCAGTTTTTAAGAGCGGACAGTGCTTCTGAGATTTTTCTCTCGGTTTGGTTCCTATCTTTACTATCTTTTTATAATACATTTATTTGAAATATACCTGAGTTTGCAATTCCTACCAATCCCTGGGAAGTTGGATGGGGTGAAATTTACCTTTGAAATATAAACTATTCTCCTCTTGCAGCTACTTGATATCTATTGGGGCACTCTCTGAAGCCCTGAGCAACTTATTCCCTGTTCTTTTTTACCTTGGTTTTGCAAAGTTTGGGTCTTCAGGCTAACTTGCTGGGACTATTTTGGAAAGAACAGCTCTCATTACAATAATTGTTAATAAGGCAGCCTGCTGGGTGCCAGAATCCATTTTTCTGTATGATCAAAACTGTGCTACATTCATTCCTCCTTCCTGACATTTCATCCACTCTGCTTTGAGGTTTTAAGAATTAGTTACTCACAGTTTAAGTGCCCTTAATCAGCTCCTCTCCTATTGCAGTGGAAGGTTTTCCTCATGTTCAGCAGAGGACTTGATTTTCATCTGCTATCCATGATCACAGCATAGTAAGTGGTACCCCAAGACATTTCATGAAGAGGAGTGATAATGCAGAGATGGGCTGGAGGTAGTGGGGGATGTGGAGCTAATTGATTAGTTTAGAATCTTCTCATTTCCATGAGGAATGGAGGAGTCCAATTTGCTTGTCTCCTCCTTGGCTTGGGGTTCTCACAGATTGTCTGATGTTCATTATCATCTTGACAGAACAGCTGATGTATAATTCTGTTGCAAAGGATATCCGTTGTGTTTCTGCCATGTGCATTTATTACTTTGTGATTAGATTATTTTGACTATTAGTTGATTATCTGAGAGCTGGCGCGTGAGCTCAGAGCACAGTTCCCCTCTCTGGGTTCTGGACTGTCAGCACCACTGCTTCTTAGGGCCCAGTGGACAGTGAACTCCTCCTCCCCCAACTGAACATACGGGGCTTTGGGGGCCATAAATGACTGGTGTCAGTGTCCCCTCCTCATCAAACTCTTGGATCAAATGCTCCCTTCTTCAGACTCTTCCCGGTGCTTACATATGGCCAGCTTCCTTGGCTTCTGTCTGTCAACACTGCCTCCTTGCCTGGTTAATTTGCACATTTGTCATCCTGGGGCTTTTGTTCTCCTGCCCCCAACCTGTTTATGGCGTCTCTTCCCAGGGGGTTTGAAAACAACCGGCTACTAGTGTGAGGATTGTCACATACGCAAGGCCGAGGGGAACAAATTGTGTTCATTTGCCAGAAGACCTTTCAGTGTCCCTCACCCCCCAAAAGTAACATCATTCTCCCAGGGATTGTTTAAGTTCTCACAGAGCACATCCGCCTCACGAACACACCCCTGCCCCCAACAAAACTAGGAGGCCCCATGTGGCTGTTTCTGCCACTGCTTTCTAATCCCGGCAGCGTCCAAGCAGCACAGTGAAGGGTGCCTGCTGGCCTGCGGTGGCCCTCGCAGGCACAGCCAGACAGAGCCGGGCCGTGGGAGCTGCCCCGCCACGCTTCGTGGTCAGCCTGCCTGTCCATGCCTCTGGATGACGCTGGGATCCTAATGGGGGGCCAAAGGCAGAAGAGATACCTCTGTACTGGCTTCGTCTTCTAACATTCCTCTGCTGAGTATTTACTGATGCGGTGGAGGCCAGTGGTGAGGAGGCCAAAATGAGCAAGAAAATCCCTGTCTGCCTGGAACAGGAGGGGACCCCAGGACCCCCAGACTTGCACATTCTGGTCCAGCCACCCGTATGCTCAGTCAAAGCACATGTTGGTATAAAAGAACTTTAATGAGATTAATGTGCATAGAGAGAGAAGAGAAGAAAGGCTAATAGTTTCCCAGTGAAACACTCAAAGTTACCCATCCCCTTGTGGGTAGATGTCCAGCCAAACAGGTCGGCCACAGAGTCCTGAAATCCTGCCACAAGTCTAAGGCACCTTCTGGAGAGGAACCGGAGGAAGAGGCAAAGGAGGCCAGGCAAGTCTGGGACAAGAGAGGCACCAGGGCCTCCCTGGTGATGCAGAGGGTTAAGTCGCAGTACTATGGGGCTATCCACAGTGACTGTACCATGAGTTGATCCCCAGCATTGGGGGGGGGGGGACCCACATGGCGTAGCAGACCTCTCCTGTCTCGCCTGCTGCTCCCCTCAGCAGTGTGTTTCAGTCACTGTTCTGCTCCCCACTCTGTCTCTGGTGACTGCTCTCACCCCCTGCACCTTTGGCTCTTGTCTGCATAGATAAATCTTAAAAAAAAAAAAAAAAGCAAAATTGAAGTACAAATCAAGATAACAGTTGCCACTGTCAGCCCCCACCCCCGTGTCTCACACCCACATCTCTTCCACATCCTTCAAGTCTCCCGTGCAAGTCCCAAGCAGAGAGGTGAGCCTGCCCTTCTTCTCCACACGCTCGCCTCAGCCCACCTGCCCCCCGTGTTACCAAGCTTCTCCTGGCTGCTCAGCTTCACCCGTAGATCCCTGGAGTGAGTCCAAGGCGGCTGTGTGCATATGGAGATGGGGAGCTGGTGCCTCCCATCTTATGGAGGTGCCTCTGTTCCCAGAGGGGGGACAGGTTGAGGCTTGGCCACTCTTGGTTGTGATGCTGTATATACCACAAAGAAATGCAGCAGGCGGCACAGGTGTTAGGAAGGGGCCAGGCTTCTTCCAAACATACTGGATTTTGATGGCCTGTGGGCTTGCAGCTGGAGATTCTTCAGAACCAACTGCAGATGCGGGTCTGGAGTTGGAGCTGATGGGGACTTAGGAATGGGCACATGGAATGATCGGGAAGGACGTGGGGTTGGAGCTGTGGAGGGGATACAGTGCAGTCTGGGTTTGTAATTCTTCTTAGGCCATTCAGAGTGAGAATCAAAGGATCCTGGGCGAGGTGGCCTTTTTGATGTTGGGTTCCATGACTCTGTATTGTGATTCTTTCCAGCAGTACCCACAGAGTATGGTCCAGGAGGGGAGGAGCCTTAGTATCCCCTTCTGTACTTGGGGTTCCCTTTCCAACTCTAAAGTTCCACCAGCATGTGTTTTGAATTGCCAACAAAAATATAATACTAGGCAAGAACACAAGGAATCTATGATATGAACGTGAATATAATAGTGGAAGAAGGAAGATATCGCAATAGCTTTAGGGGAAAGGAGGCTCTGGATATTTAGCTCTTGCTTTTATGGGCAAGAGACAGATGCTCTGTTCCTGTTCCAAGAGCAGAGGCTCTTGGGCAAAGGTAGCTCCCGAGCACCGTTTTGAGGCCAAGCACAAACTCTCACCGTAGTTAGAAATCTAGTTCAAAGCATGAGTTTATCTCAGGGGCCAGTGGCATCCCCCTTAAGTATGGAGGGAGTCTTAAAAGTAAAGACTTTAGCCCCATCTTTTCCTAGTGTACTGAGTAATCTAGGAGTCAACTTTTTTTTCAGGTTTTGACAACATACAATTTTAAGACTTTTTAAACACCTAGAAAAATATTCATCATCCCTTTTATAAGGTAGATGCAGACCAAACCCACAATGAGACAGTCATCTCACACCGTGAGAAAGGCACATATTGAAAAGATCCCCAACAGCAAGTGCTGGAGAGGCTGTGGAGAAAGAGGAACCCCAGTACCTGGTGGGTCGGAGTATAAACCTTGTGCTTAAAAATGGAAATACCCTAAGACCCAGCAGTGCCTTTTGTGACGATCTAGCCAAAGGACATGAGACCATCAGTTCAAAAAATGATGTGCTCTATTGCAATGTGGTTTACAGTAGCTGGGAATGGAAGCAACTTAACTGCTCACTGAGGGAGGAGGAGGTTAGGAAGATGTGTGGTTTTGCACACCATGGGATAGTGTTTAACCAAGGAGAGATGAGGTGACATAGCAAAATGGAAGGAGTTTGAGGGAATTATGTGTGGTAAAGCAAACCAGTGTGTCAGAGAGAAATATTAGACATTCATATAGCAGATTATTCCACAAAGCTAAATGCTTTTATAGAAACTAGCAGGTGTTAATAAATGACGTGCTATCTCTAAGATTAAGAGGGGGCAGAGGGAGAAAGGGTCCAATAACAAAGGGCTAAGATCTATCTCATTGAAAATCTTAGCACAAATCTGTAAGAAAGAGTTAAACTGGATTACAAAAAAACGGGCAACAGTACTCTTTACTGTAGAGCAAGAAATACACGGTAGATGTTCTCTCTAAAAGGATTCTCACCTCATGACTAATTTAAAAGTTCGGAAGATAGCAATAGGATCATTACTCACCCATTGGACTAGTGAAGTGGGGTTCTGGACAAGGTCTACTTTGGAGAGTGGACTGTGAATCGTTGAGGCCCATCTTGCAGGCCCTACCGCATCTCAAACCTACAAGGATATAGCCACATCAGTTTTTCAAAAAGCATTCCCAATGATCACCACTGCAGAGCGGAGGTGACTGAGGAAACTTTGTTTTTGACCAGGAATAACTCACACTGGCCGTCGTCCATACTTTTTGTAGGGGTTTGCCATGACACCCTGTTAGCCTTCTGGCTTTGACCTCTGCCCCATGGGCAGGAAGTCCAGGGTCAAGGAAAAGGTGACCTACATGTTATTTGCATCTGCTCCCCTGAATCCCATTGACCCCCGCTTTGTAAATGTCTTTGAATAGCACTACTAAAATTTCAACTAGAAAATTGGATTTGTTTTTAAACCGTTGCTTTATTTTCTTGTCATAGCCTGAAATTAAGCAAGTCTGGTCTCTGGTGGCTATTTATAACCACTGTGTAGCTATTCTTGTTCTGGTTCTCCCAGGATAGAGTTTATGCATTAAACACGTTGCACGCATTCATGCTGTATTTTTTATCCAAACGCGATCACGCTAGGAATTCATTGAAGAAATAAACATTACGTTTTTAAGAAAGGCTTTGTTTGCTGTGCTGCAATCAGCCTTTCACTGAACTACTGATCTAAGCAGTTGGCTACAGATGGAACCTAAATGAAACACAGAGCCTGGGAGGCACATAGCCGAACCCAGAGGGCAGTGCATAGTGGTTCTGAGAGGTCGTTCTGTTTGGATCCTGCTTTTTACACGTTATTCCTTCAGACTCTTTCCATTTTGCTATCAGTGTCAACATCTCATCTCTCCTTCTAGTTGAATAGTAGCTCACTCTGGCATGGTGAGAAGAGCACTGAATAGAGAGTCTGAGTCTTGTATCCTCCCGATTCTGGTGCTGGCTGCGTGTCTGCAGATGTTGTTTCTTCCTGGTGGCCCTCACTTGACAATCTTTAAGAGGACAGATGTCAGTAATTAAAGGGACCTGACAGTGTAGAGGGTCAGAGCATAGGCCCTGAATGCTCGAGTTTGAATCTTAGGTCCCCCACCTACATGCTGTGCAACCTGGGCAAGTTACTCAGCCTCTCTGATGAAATGTTTCCACATCTTTAAAATGGAGATAATAGTGTAACACATAGCAAAGAGGGTTGGGAAATGAAAGGGTGATTATTTTTGTAATACTTCTATTATCCTCATCCTTATCCTCTTCTTTAAAGGCTCTTTCAGCTATAAAATTCTTTGAAAGTGAATCTTGGAAATGCAGATTCAAAACCAGTATTGAAATGCTAACACACGCAGTGAAAAAGCATATGGTGGGTGGGGCAGGTCCAGCAAGAACTGTCAGCAGCAGTTGACTTGTCTCCAGCTGACTGCAGCTACATTTCTCCACTCACGCGCCTAACTGAATCCCAGGCATTTTTTCCACTCCTCATTACTGAACTCTCCAGGCACGCTGACCGCTCCCTCATTGTCACATTTGAGACCATAATTGGTCAGTAAATCAAGAAAGTTGGTTTCAACAGGGATTCATTCAAAAAAAGTATATATAAAGAGTGTCTAGACATATATACCTACTAAACACTTTATTTAACATAACACACGCACATGTACATTCATTTGCCTCTTCAGCTGTAGAGCTGTGGTCTTTGGTATTGAGTTTATTGATTAAATATCTGCATCATCTTTTTGTATCAACCTATGATACGCCAGTTAACTTTTCATTTAAAATTTTTTAACATGGAGGGAGACCTTTGATGTTCTCTGGGCAATCTGAGTATGACATTGTGCATTTAACGACTTCCTTTCCCGTTGTCTTTCATTATTTCCTCTCCCTCGAGCTCCTTGATGGATATTGCTTCCAGCCGCACTCGCTTGTAGACTCTTTGGTTTCTTAGAAGCCACCCTCATTCACCACTCTTACATGGGGCTCTTGTGGGACTGTATCCAGCTGGCTTTTCATCAGCCTGTGACATGACCGTGGGAGCAGAAAGTCATGAGTGTCTTAGAGAACACCCTGCAAGCTTTGGGGTTCTGCATGGGGGTGGTACACCTCACGTTCCTGGAGGCATGAAGGGCACTGGGTATGAACAGGTCATTTTTGAGACTTTCTGCTGCTCTCCTGCCCTTGGCTTCTCTCACAGCACTCCCCTACCTCGCTGGCTGCTCTCCTGCCCACTTGGCAGATCTGTTCATCCTGACTTGGCCACTCAGTGTCAAGGGCTTAGTACTACCTGGTTGTAGGCCTGAGCTTCTCTTTGCATGTCCTCTCGTAGTGAAAATGTATCCATGCCCATGGCTGCAGTGAGCATTTATGCTCAGGTAGATGATTCTCAGGTTTGTACCTCTGACTCAGAAATCTCCTTCTGGACTGCAGATCTGTACCCAAGGGCCTACCTAACACTCCCTCTCCAATGTCTAGAAACCCCTTGCCATCATCACCATCCATTCCAGTCCACGCACACCAGAGGCCTGGGAGCTGTTCTTACCATTTCTCTTTTACATCTCCTATTTGTTTGGCTTTGTTTTCTTTTGGGGGTAAAAGCAGAAAGAAAGAGATTTGAAAATAGTGTCTCCTAAGAGACAAATAACACCTTCTCTGGTTGATGTGGAACAGATACAACGTCTGTGTTTTTTGCTTTTAGCATCTGTTAAATTTATTGTTCTAATCTTGGATTAAGAGCACCTGTCCCATCTCTGGAGCAGTTAGAGACAGCTCGCTAGCTACCTGGTGTTGTTCAATGATACTGCCTGTGAGTCACCCGAGGCAGCACAGATATGGGAAATGTTAACTTGAACAGGCTGTGGGTGGAGTTCAGGTAATGTAGCATCAGGGTGCAGTAGGAGGGTCCTGGGAGAGGCATCTTGAACCCTGGGAAGTTGAGGCCTCAGGTCCCCAATCTACCTGTCTTTCTTTTCTGTGGCGGCCACTACTGGGTACCTGGGTGTGGCAAGACAGTTACCAGTTCAGTGTCCTCTTTCTTTGTAGTAATTGAGAGTTACAAACTTTACGGCCTCCCTGGAGGCACATGGGTCAAGGTCTCAGCACTGTCAAGCTCTCCCAGCCACTATGGCATGAGTTTGATCCCTGGCCAGGGAGGTGACCAGAAAGGAGAGTCAAGAGACTGAAATAATCACTGGATGTCTCTTCATAGATTTTCTTCTTGCCCAATTTTATAAATTTGAGTTTGAGACAGGTGTGGGGAGTGTTCAGGTGGAGATGTCTGTTGCCTTCCTCTGTCCTTTCCCCTCCTCATCTGCCTCTCCTGGTCTGCTGTGTATATCCCCCCATGGCATCTCCTGTTTTTCTGACTCATTTCTTGTCTTGCGCCTTTGGAATGTGCCGTGTGTTTCAAGGGCCCTTCTGCTGTGCTTTCCCCGCTGATTCCGCTTAAAGACGGTGCCCTTTTGTGGAAGTGGCTCTCCAGGCTTCTCCAGTCCCATGGCAGACCCTCCTTGCCCTGCTTCCTCCTCACACCCCTTTCTGTGAGTACATTTGGGGCACCTCCCCCACTGCAACCACACGAAGTCTGACTCCCCATGAGCTGTAACAATATGATCATTCCTGGGTATCTGAGGGGAAAGGATTCAGTTCCCCGGAGTACACTACAATCCTCGGGTGCTCAAGGCCCGTGTATAGTTTCGGGGTCCCTGAAAAATACGTGAATCTAAGTGGAGCCGCCCGTTTCAAGGGCCCACTGTGTCACAGAAGTCTCTGGTGGAGTCTGGAACAAAGCACACAGCCTGCCTCTGACCTCATTCATGTTCTGAGTCCTGACATTCTGGACCCATTTCTGGTTCATATTCAGAAATGAATAAAAACTGAAAGAGAGTTGTAGGGGTAAAATGTAGCCTTAGGCTAAGAAATTAGGGTCATACATAAATACAGCTGTTATGCTGGGAGGTTTCAGGACGTAAGAACCCGCTAATGGATGTGACCCTCTGTCGTGCTGGCTAGTAAGTCGGGAGGTGACCAGGGCTCTCAATAATAACACCGACAATAGTAATTTCGGCAACTCCATCTACAGAAGAATTATAGGCTCCAGGCCCAGTTCTTGTCCTTTGTATGCCTCATCTCAATCCTCATGCCAGCTCAGTGAGAGAGACACTTTTTTTAAATTAAAGATTTATTTTTATTTATGCATACAAGAGCTGCGGTGTAGGCCAGGGGTGTGGGGGCAGGGTGAGAGGAGTCACCAAAGACAGAGTGGGGAGCAGAACACACAGACAGAATGAAACACACTGCTGAGGGGAGCAGCAGGCGAGGCAGGAGAGGTCTGCTGCGCCATGTAGGTCCCCTCCCTGGCCGGGGATCGAACTCAGACTATACTGGCTGCTGACAGTTTCAGAGTGCTGAGACTTACCCCCTTGCACCACCAAGGGAGGCCCAAGATAGATGACACTTTCATCTGATACAGAGAAAATGGAAGCCCATGAGGGTTCATACCTCATCCAAAGTCATACAGTTAGTTTGGGGTGGCTCTGTGGTTGGAACCCTTGTGATCTGGGTTCAGAGCTGGCCTCCTGGCCACACACCATGCATCTCTGCCTGCCCTGGATTCGCTACATCACCAGCTCTTACTCTGTCATCCAGTTCCAGATTTCCAGTCCCTGTTTGCCTTGATAGGATTTGTGTCACTTAGAATGAAGACAGAGTACACTGCAATTAAAGTGATAATCATAATCAGCTCTTACTTACAGGGTACCGTGAAGTCCCCATCCCTCCCAAGCAACCAAGCGAGGAGGCCCAGGAAGGGAGACGGCTTAGAGAAGTCAAAGTATTGCAGATGGGGAAGTGTTTATTAAGTGCAGGAGGGGAACTTGTGTTTCTGGAATGTGACATAAATCAGCTGGAAAATCCAGTACAAAGCACTTCCAGGGACTTGACATACCCGCCCACTGTCTACTGATGTTTGTGATGGGAATAAACCTGCCGGCTGGGTGCCTCTGGCAGTTATTTCCACATTGGCCAGGGCAGGTGATTCGTGGCTGAGTCTCAGCTGGAGAGTCCCCGAGTCAGGGAGAGGTGTGATTCGGGAGGGTGTTTGCAGCCTGCTAGCGGGAATAGGGCAGAAGAGGTTGAGAACACTCTTGTTCCAGGGAGATAAACACTTCAGATGCTGGTGGGATTCTGTTACTAGAGATGCACGGTGTCGGGGACCAAAGCAACATCGGTGAAGGAGCGAAAGTTCTACTACTTCTCCCTCGAATTTGGAATTGTGACAGCTAATAAAAGACAAGGTTATTGATTTGATCCTACACTGTAAATATTTTGGCAGTTTTTCCCCATTCTTGGCTATTGTATGTTTATTTTAGGAAAAGGATTGACCTTACAGCTGCAGCTAACTGATGCTTGGGAAGGAATTAAGTTGTTATCTTAATAAAGGTAGAGGTGCATGGTTTTGGGGGACTGAAATAAAATGTAACAATTTAGAACAAAACATTCTGGAACGGACCTACTCCGTAGAAATATAGTGTGAGCAATGGATAGAATTTAAAATTTTCTAGTAGCTCCGTTAAAGAAATTAAAATAGGTAAATTAATTTTTAAGGGTCAATTTTTTAAAGATTCATTTATTTATGCATACAAGAGCCGGGGTATAGGCCAGAGTTGGGGTGGGGGCGAGGGTGAGAGGATTAACCAGAGTCAGAGTGGGGAGCAGAACAGCCAGATCAACTGAAATACATTGCTGAGGGGAGCAGCGGGCGAGGCAGGAGAGGTCTGCTGCGCCGTGTGGGTCCCCTCCCTGGCCGTGGATTGACCTTGTACTGCCGTGCTTCAGTGTATGCTTCAGTATGGTGCTCAACCCACTGCATCACCAGGGAGGCCCCTTTAAGGATCAGTTTTTTTGACCCAATATATTCAAAATATCATTTCAACATGTAGTCAATACACAGTTAGTGGGGCATTATTATGTATGGAGCTGTTGGAACGCTGCATGTCACACTGTTGAATGCTGTGTGTATGTCACTCTTAGAGCAGACAGTTCAAGCACTCATTAGTCACACGTGGCACATGGTAGGGAAGGAAAGGAGCAAAGAAGCAGGGAAGGTGGGGAGGAAGGAAATGGGAGAGAAGCCTAGAGATGCCTTGAAAGCACATAGATGCCTGTCGGATGCTCACGGGCAGCCTCGGAGACCAAACTCCCGGTGGTCCATCAACAAATGATCACTGGCAACTCAGGAACATCTTTTCTTGTGCCTGGTTCAGCTCCGTCTTCTCCTCCTCATGCATCCTGTGGTTGATAGATGCCATTTTCCTGGATGTAAATACAAACTTTTTTATACCACACATCTTCTCTGTGTGCTTGTTCTGAAGGATGGCCCTGGGCCATTTGTTCTCACCTAACTATTCTCCTTGATCTTCAGTTTTTCTCCTCTTTCTACTGGATGCTTGTGTGAAGGCAGCTGGGAGGGACACGCCGTGTGCACAGTCCCCAGACACCATGAGTGGCACCGTCTTTAGCGTGAGCACCAAAATGTCTGTTAACCTCTGCTACCAATGTCTCTTAAACTCGTAGACCCCCACCTCTGACTTGGGCAAAAAGTAAACAGGAGCGTGTTGATGGCAATTTTGCATGCAAATTGCTTAGCGGAGCCCGGAGCTGCTCGACATGTGTGTATGATTTTCTATTTCCATGCACCAATTTGGGAGTTTGCTCATGAACACAGTAATTGTTCATGCAAAGCTGAAAATGCAGGTGCACAAGCCTATTTTAGAGCACGAGAACCGTCTGGTCTGGCCCTGTTCTCATTGCACCGAGTTATGTTGACTCTTCTGTGATGTCAGATATATATGAATATTAGTTATTAAAATGTATTTACAATTGGTGGGACTTTGGTATGTCTTGTGGATGATTTATGTCACTGTGCCATGCATGCTGTGTCTGTTCTCTGGGAGAATATAGTGACTTACTGATGTGAACGTGCTGGCATGTCTATGTGTTTGAATGCACGAATGGGCTTCCCTTGTGGGCAGAAGTTGTGCTAAACCCCCAGAGAGTAGAATTATTCTTTCATAAGCTCTGGAAACATGTCTTGTACCTGGCAAATTTTTATGCTCTGACAGTTTCCAGAGCACATTATTTTATATTATTCAGAAATTTTAAAAGACTCCTGAGTAAAATCTTCATTTTGATACCGCTGTGAAACTGCTGTAAAGGTGAGACCACCCTCCCTGAATATGTACTCAGCATCAAAAGAAATTGTAATATATACATTAACAGAATGTATATTTCTTTGCAAAAAAAAAATCATGTGGCCACAGATAGTGATGTGTAATAATCCTCATACAGGGGAGGGAGCACTTACTAATTGTGAGCAATAATGCAATCTACCATTTTATTTTACTTTTTCCAACAGTTACATAAGCTTCCTCCAAAATTGATCATTTTGCATTGTTTACTGGAACTCTAATTACTTGACCAATAAAATAGAAAAACTAAATATCAAAAAACACACATGAAATGCTTGTTACCGATCAGATTGAAGTGTGCTTAGGGCTCAGGTCAACATACTTTAGGGAAGAATTTCTTTTTTTTTTTAATATTTATCTATTTATGCACACAAGAACTGGGGTACAGGCCAGAGGTGTGGGGGAGTGAGAGGATTCACCAGAGACAGAGCAGGGAGCAGAACAGGCAGACTGACTGAAACACACTGCTGAGGGGAGCAGCGGGAGAGGCAGGAGAGGTCTGCTGCCCCATGTGGATCCCCTCCCTGGCCGGCAGCAGGGATCGAACTCATGCTGCAGCGGCTGTGGTTTGCTTTATAGTGCATTGCTTAACCCACTGCGCCACCAGGGAGGCCCATGGGGAAGACTTTTTAATGCAGTTTGGGGTTCAGATTCCCAGTCCCTTTTTATATATTATCATGATCTCTGTCTTGTCATCGTTCGACCATCTTGGAAGAGTAGAAGTTTTACCTTTTCCTTGTCCTATCAACCTTTGATGTTTTCCAGTGGCAGATTTTCACCTTTGTGAGTTGTATGGCTCCTAACAGCTTCTTTTTAGTTCCTGCCACTCTGTATCTCCTGCTCACACCTGAGGGGTCCTCAGAGGTGAAGGTTAAGCAGGAGGTGTGGCAGGCACGTTTGGTTAAGAGGCTTTACCGGAGAGAGGATGGTTGCTCAAGGGCATGAATTTATTCAGTGCCACTGACTATGCACTTAACAGGAGCTGCGATGTGACTTTTATGTTACGTATATTTTACTACAAAGGAAAAACAGTCTCCAAGAGCCCTCTGAGTTTCACAGGAGCTGATGGTTTTCTAGAACCAAGAATCTTTCCTTCATTTGGTCTCATAACCAGTCTGCTTTGCGGAGCCTCAGGGGTCCTCATCCCCAGAGCAGGTGCAGGTGACAGTGTGTGATGGACTTTCTTTGATGGACTAAGTGCTGGTTCAGTCATGATGTGGGCGTGACTGTCAGCGGGGAGTGTCTTCCTTCAGGAGGGCTGTTCTTGAGCCTTCTCCAGGCACTCAGTGGGCCGACTGGTTGATGAATAAGCCCAGCAAGGACTCTGTCCTGGTGGGGCTTAGTTAGTGGGAAAGATGGGGTAAAAGTAAATGGACAATTTGTGCAATTGTAAGTTGTGATTGGTTCTATGAAAGACATGACTGGTGAGAGATCGCATGGAGCAGTGCTGCCCAGTAGAAGTAGATCGGGAGCCACAGAGGGACGTTTACATTTTCTGGTAGCCACGTTTAAATGGGTAAAAAGCCAAAGGGAAACATGCATTCCATTGTTTACTGCAGCACTATTTAAAAAAAAAAGATTTATTTATTTATGCATACAGGAACAGGGGTACAGGGCAGAGGTGTGTGGGGGTGGTGAGAGAATTCACCAGAGACAGAGTGGGAAGCAGAACAGGCATGGGGTGGGGTGAGAGAGTTCACCAGAGACAGAGTGGGAAGCAGAACAGGCAGATTGAAATACGCTGCTGAGGGGAGCATCAGGCAAGACAGATGTCTGCGGCGCTATGTGGGTCTCCTCCCTGGCCGGGGATCGAACTCATGCTGCAGTGGCTGTGGATGCTTCACTGTGCGGTGCCCAACTTGTTGCGCCACCAGGGAAGCCCCCTACTGCTTGGGAAAATACCTAAGTGCCCTCAAACAGTTGTGTGGATAAAGAAGGTATAGTATACACAAACACACACACACACACACAAAATGAAATATTACTCAGCAATCAAAAAAGATAAACTCATATCTTTTACAGCTACATGGATGGAGCTGGAAGAGATTATGCTAAGTGAAATAAATCAGAAGGAGAAAGACACCAGATGGTGTTGTTTATATACTGAATATGGAAAAACCAGACAGATCCAGATAAAGCCAGACTGAAAAACTAACCCTTGAATGTTGACCACAGAACAAGGTGGGAAGGGCGCACAGTGGACTATAGGTGCTTTGGTGCTGGGGACACTACAGTGACATCCCCGAAAGGGACACGTCCTTTACTTTCAAAATACAAACAATGACGTACAGCAATGCCATCTCTGGAAAAATTAATAATTAAAAAAAAAACAGGTTAAAAGGAACAGGTGGAATATAATGTATTTATTCCTAATACCACCCAAATATTGTTCAACGTGTTATCAATATTTTAAAAACTTCTTAAATATTTTATATACTTCTTTTGTTTTATGCTATATGTCTCTGAAACCTGGTATATATTTTACCCTTATGGTACATTCAGTGTGGACTAGTCACTTTTCAAGTGCTGAATATTTTCGGTGCTGAATACTTTTATATAAAATCTTAACACTTTGTCATAGAAATCCATATAGGGAGCCATTTACATTCTAAATAATTTAATTTGCCTGGTTTTTGTACATATTCATTAGTGGCTGGTCTTTGATGCAATCAGCTTATTGTACTCTCAAAATCAAAAGAATTACCAGGAGCATCAGCCACCATGCTCAACTAGGAAAATAGCATGAAATATTGATAACTAGCTTCCCTTCTGACTCATGTTCAACTCTTACTGGATTTGGTATGGATGAGTTTGGTTAGAGATTCTGAGGACTTGGGTGATCCTCTGTGTCTTCTCTATAAAAAGTCCTTTTAAGTGTATGGAATATTTTATTGATACTCTGGGTTCTGTTTCTAGCTGGTGGTGTTTAATATTTGAGTACCCCATTGCAAGTCTTAGCAGCATGGGGGCCTGGTATTTCTTTATAAGCTGTCTTGATGAATCTTAGCTTCTGTCTCTTCTGATAAAATGGACTGGTGAGTTGCGATGGGAAATAATGCCATTTTGGGGATTTGATCAATGTGTACAGTCAATGGGAATTATTCATGCAGTCTCCTTATAAATGACACCTAGATGCTGACTTTTTTTACAGTACATGTGGTTAGCGACCGTGTGACCTTCTGAAATGAGAACGAGGCTCCCTCCGTCCCTGTCTGTTGTCATGGCAGCCTGGGGGCTGGCGCTTCATGGTCACTTGTGGTGGTAGCCTGCGTCTTAACTCGCTTGACGAGGCGTCTGTTGCTCTTCCAGTTATTCCCTAATTGACCTGTAGAATTCTAGGTTTACATAAGATTCTCAAGTGCTTTTAGTCTTCCTGAAATCTCCCCTTTGAGTCTGTCATTTACTTAGTTAAATGGTTAAGAATTGTCACTAGCGATTTAGTGGAGGGTCAGTGAAGTTTGTGCACATGTTAAGGTGTGAAGTTGGCCTCCAAATGACATGTATGTGAAGGCAAATCAATAAGGTTTTATTTTTAAAAAGGGATTTTGTTTTATGGAAGCACATAGGTGGTTGTAGGAGTGTGAATGGGGAGGAGAATGTGGGCAATTGCTTGTTAGTGGGTTAGGGTTTCCTTTTGAGATGATGAATATGTTTTAGAAGTAGAGAGAGGAGATAGTTATACAACATTATGAATCTAATTAAGGCCACTGAACTGTTCACTGCAAAATGATTGATTTTATGTTATTTATATTAATATATTTATTTATTATTATATTTGAATTTAATTAAAAACAGGAAAGAATAATGTTTTATGATGTGATCTCCCAGGCCTGGATTTGTGGGGTTGTTTTTAGGTTTTGGAAACATGACTTTGATAAAGAATGATAAGAATTTGAACTTGAAAAACTCAGACTTGAAAGTCTTAAAGTCTTAACTTTTCAGTTGTGGGAAAAGAGTCTAAAAACAGTCTCTCTCCAGTTCTGGGTCCTGCCACTTGCCACCACAGATGCAAACAAAAGGGCCTTTGGTGCAGCAAAAACAAACAAGCAAATCAGAAACCCCAACGGTTTGTCTTAACAAGGTAGAGGGAGAGAGAGAGAGCTGGCATATTAGGAGTGGGCTGTTGCTGACTCCGTGGGAGGCGGAGCTACAGCTGTAGGAGCAGACAGGTAACCAGGTCACATCTGGAACTAGGGCCTGTGGTGCCCAGGCCAGAGCCAAGTCCTGCCACCACAGGGTTTGGCAAAAGCCTGCTCTGCTGAGGTTGTCCACCCTCCCACCCTGGGCATGAAGGCCCACTGCCCACCCAGCAGTGACAAAGCAAAGAGCAAGCCCATAAACAAGTGAGTAGGTCAAGAAGGTATGGTGTATACACACAGTGGAATACTACTCAGCAATCAAAAAGATAAACTCATGCCATTTGCAACATCATGGAGCTGGAAGGGGTTTTGCTGAGCCAAATCAGTCAGAAGGGAAAAGGAAAATATCGGATGGTTTCACTTATAGGTGGAATATAGGAAAACTGAACAACAGGTCAGGAGAAAGACCAAACTTGCAGGCAAACTATAGCTCTGAGGCATATGGTAGGGGAGGAGGAGAGAGAAGGGTCAAAACAAGGGTGGGAAGAACACAAGGGACTGTGCTGACAGTTATTGGGCGCTGTGGTGATGGAAGAACTCAGGGAGCTACACCCAAGGGAAGAAATCAAATATTGTACAAAAATGAACAACGATGTACGAAGAAGAAAAAAAGAGCAAGGCCACGGGCATCCTTCCTTTTCAGAGGCTCCCAAATGGCCTTTCACTCCTCTCCCTTCCTGGCCCCAGGGGGTAACCCCAGTGTCAGGACTTCAGGGGACAGGATTCAGCCCCTCATCCTAGTGGGAAGATCAGCATGGTTTGTGCCCAGCACAGGAGGCCACGCTGGCCCTGCCCCGAGGGCCTGAGGGTACAGAGCTCAGCCACCCCAGCCCTCCCCGACGCTTCCACAGATGTACAAGTGACACTTACAGAAGACGTAGGTTGCAAACATGATTTTAAAAATTGAATTCCTACTCCTTCCCTATACCGTGAAAAACCCCACATTGAAAATGATTGATTTTAGTGTTTTTCAAAATTAGATCGACTGCAAAGCCCAGGCAGATGGATGCCGTAGGAACAGTGGCCTTCAAGGAACTTACGGGAGAAAAAAGATTGGGTTGAACAGCGTCATTATCAGCTTCACCTGGGAGGGAAATTAGGGCAGGAGATGGTGTGTCTTTCTGATGGTGAGGCCTGGGTATTGACAGATCCATTAGCGGATGTAGTTAGAAAAGCAAAGTCCAGCTTTGAGTAATTAGGTTAAAGTCAGGATTACTGGGCTAAACAGGAGCCGGAGCTGATTCCCTGAGCCATCACCCACCGTGGAGAGTGGAGGGAATGGGCAGTGGCTGTACTCAGAGGTTTGTTTCTGGTGCTGGAAGCTGGTACGTTCCCAGTAATAAAGTTTGAAGAGGCAAAGACATCGCTTTGGCTCCTCTGCAGATGTCTCACGGCTTCATTTTCTGGGAACAAATGGGCTGTGGATTGTTTTTGCTAAACAAAGCGTCGTCATAGCAAAGAAAAAATCTCCTTCATCCCAGGAGTGTTAAGAAATGTGTGGTTCTGTAGATTATTCCTCCCCTAGCACCACCACCACGTTTCATTCCTTTCTTTTACTTTGCTTTCACTCTTTTTTCCCTACTCTTGGCATAATGGTTTGTTTCTTTATATGAAGTTCATTTCTGAAACAAAAACAGAACGCTTCTTTCTAAAGATTGCTGGACTCTCATGCCACCCAAAATACCTCTCCGACAGCATTTTCTATATTCTTACGTTTTATGGGAAGCAAAGGATTCCCAAGTGGTTTAAAGCACAGTGATGTGGTTCTAAACTCATCGTTCTTGTCTCCATCACTGTCGAGCAGGGAGGTGGCGGGGACAGAGGTCCAGTACCTGTTGATGCGGCCTCGAGGCCTGGTGTCAGGTGTGATGACATGGGAACGAACAGAGTCGAAGGCTCTTTACATACCGACGCCCACACCACGCTTGGTGGTGCAAAGACGAGGGAGAGAAAGCGGCTCAGACGCTGCAGCCTACACTTACCCAACTCCCCATCCAGACTACAGTCTTCTCGGTCTTGGCCTCGGCACAGCTGGGGTCAAAAATAAAATTGGAAAACTTGCCAGACCTAAAGACTAGGAGATTTCTGTGAAGTCCGAGATTTCTTGAAGTTGAGAATCGGAAGTCTGGCCCCACTGGCCCCAGGCTAGAAGGACTCGCCACCACCCCCTTGGTGAAGTGGGGCGTAGGTGTGCGTTGTGGCTCTGCTTTATCCAGCTGGTACTGCGGACCCCAGTTCCTGAGCCTGGAGCCCCCACCAGCAGCTCTACCACCTCTGAGATGAGAGCCTGCCCCTGCCCAGGCTGGTTGGGGGGGCCAGCAGGAGACTGGGCTCCGCCCCTCGTAGGACAGGGGCCCTCCGTGGGATGAAGACCCAGCAGGACGCATACACGGGGGACTGAACGAGTCAGAGGCTCCTTCCTTAGCGACGCGCACACCGCTTGGTGGTGCAAAGGCCAGGAGAGAGGGGGCTGGCACCTGCAGCCTACATGTAACAAATACCCCTCCAGACTACAGCCTGCTGGGTCTGACCCCTGTGGCCTCGCCGTGGGACAGGACAGCCTGGAAGTCGGAGAGAAGAGTGTGGTATGCACGTGGGATGTGGGCTTCGTGGTGGCATCCCCCAGACCCGAGGATAACACCGGCCAGCACTGTCCCTCCAGTGCCCTCGTCATCAGAAGACGCAGCTGCAGTCGCTAACTGTGATGAGGCGGCTTCTGTGGTTCAGGCCGCAGTGGGGTCCCAGTGAAGGCGAGGAAACCGAGACTTCAAGTTTTATGTGATTTCTTTTTAAACGTTTTTTCCTGAAGTCATGTTGCATTATGACATCAGCTACGTTTCAGATTCCAGAAGCAGCTGTCCACGTGGCATTAAGGTCACTGCCGAAAGTTGAATCCTTTGCACTTGTTCCCTTTTATCTGACTGATTCATCCCCTTCTCCCTGGTAGCCTCTAATTTGATCTTATAGTTTAAAATCTTACTTTGTTTTCTTAGTTCACTCCTTAGGTTATCTACCATAGATGGGTGAAACCCTACAATGTTTGCCTTCCCTCCTCTGACTTATTTCACTGACACCATCCTCTCAAGTTCCAGCCATGTCTTGCACGCGGCAGAATTTCATCATTCTTTTCATGGCTGAGTAGTATTCCACTGTGTACATAGACTGCATGTTCTTTATCCGGCCCCCTGTCTGTGGGCTCTTGGGTTATTTCCAGCCCTTGACTGTTGTGAACGGTGCTGCAGTGGGGAAGGGGGTGCAGCTGCCTTTCCTAGACATACTTCCCTAATCCCCCTGTCCTCTCCCACCGCTGCTCAGACATCTCTTCCCTAGAACTCCTCTGGAAAGCGTCGAGCAATCCCAGGCAACAGGCAGAGCGGCAGAATCCCCTCTAGTGCCTGGCACAGGCAGAAGGAGTGGTTTTCACTTGGCCTAGTGACAACAGATTATTTCCCTGCCTCTCATTCCGTCTGCCCGCCCACGCACACTGGTGGGTGTTCCTTATTCCTGTTTTGGCTCTGGTTTGGGGAAACTTTCTGTTCACATCAGCAGCGTTTATTGTGTTACCCAGTGTCACTTTAGAATTAGAAACTCATACCTTAGTTTTCACATACTTGCATTTTAAAGCCAGAAACTCCTTTCAGAATTGCCTCTTCAGGGTCTCCGTTTTTTAAGTGAGGGACCCAAGAGACGGGGTGGGAATGATATGACTTGCCCTGGGTTACATCACTTACAGATGAACTCAAGTGATGCAAAACAACCGTCAAGGAGTTACTGTGATAGGTGGGGCGAGAGTGGGCTTGAGCCTCCCTGTGGTCCATGCTCCCAAACAGATAAGTCATCTCTTCGTTTATTTTTCTAGTAATAATAAGGGGACTTGCTCACTTTACAAGAACAAGGTGGTTCTTTTAAGGTTAAGGTTCAAATCGAAACAGGAAATTAAGGTCTTTCATCATATTTACAATAGGAACCTGGTTGTTTGGTTTTTTTTATTATTATTATTGCGATAAGATGGTTGAATTCATTTTTATTTGTTTTCTAAGCATGAAGCTGAACTTACTTCGACAGCATGCATACCCAAAATTAAAGCCATAAAATTGCTGGGTTTTGACAGGAGGTACATCTTTAGATTTTAAAATAAAAATTTAAAAGGTACTATGTTTTATTCAGGATGCATTTAACTATACAGTGGTTGATTGACTAGTATTTTTAGTGCATTGATTTGGGTGCCTGGAGGGCAAGGGGTGTGGAGGAATGGAGGGCTTAATGGCCCAGCGTCAGCTTGTCATTACCATCTGCAACTGGCCAGCCCCAGCCAGCTCCTCGCCCACCACTGCCAGTACCATTGAGTGTGATTGTTTTTTGAACTTTATCAATTGCACATTCCAGTTGGTGTTTACTTCCACTTCATGATGGAAGACAGGCTGATGTTACTAGCTGCATTTTACACTAGGACACGAACTTCACCTACTCAGCATCAGCTGTAGTGAGGAATGCTTTAGACTATTAACTAATAATATATAATAATCACTCTTAACTATAGTGCCTCTGTATGAAGATCCCAAACACACTGACTCCTTTTAGTATTGTTTTCATTATAGTGTGACACGTAAGGCAATGAGTGCAAGTTATGAAAATCTTAGTAGAGTAAGAGTTTGAACAACCTGAAACATTTACAAAATATTGAACCGTTGAGGCTGGTTGAGTTGGCGTCTCATATTCCAGGATTCACAAATGCTCTTTATACACAGGTTTATCAAAGAAAAACGGATCTTAGTGCTGCAGGGTGTTTTCGGTTTAATCAATATTATGAAATCACTCTTCAGACAGGCTTATGCTCTTCCACAAAGTCCATTTGTTACTGTTTTTAATCAAAGTGTGATGCGCACGTTTTTCTACTACAACAACCAGCATCTCTGCTGCTTCACGAGACTGTTACTCTGTAGTGTCGTGATGGGAGGGAACGTAGCCCAGATTGCTGGGGCACAATCTACACCCAGATTTGCTCCTGGCATTCTCAGGGCCCTGGACGTGAGGGCAAGAGGAGCTGGGCACTAGGGCAAGGCAAGGAACAGTGCCCTGCCCTGCTGCCTGGAGCTTGAGGGCAAAGGAAAATCAGTGATCCCCGTGCTGAATTCAGGAAAAATTCTGATAATTTTGTTCATCATGAACTTTTTGCATTCATTCCTTTTATTTTTAAACATCAGCATTGAACATTTATTGACCTTGGTTACTTTTCATGCCCTTCAAATTCAGCGCTGGGCAAGCGTCTCCTTCCCTTGCCTTACTAGTCTCGCTCCTCATTTTGCTTGGGGGTGCACTTGAAGGGGCACCATCCGCCCTCATAAACCAGAGCAGAAGTCTGCCCATCCCCATCGTGGCCCTGGGCTGCCAGGGCAGGACCTGCAGGGTCCTGGCTGTGTAAATTTGGGGTGTGGGTCACAGGTTGGTGCAAAACCTTAGATTCTTTGGGTTCTTTACTAGTGAAGAGGAGCATGGTTGGAGAGCCGATCCGAGCCCTCTGGGGCATAGACACAGATCTCTCCGGCCAGTGTGGGACCCAAGAGTGTCTATTTCTGGAGTCCCCTGGTGCTGCTGGGCCAGGTTGCATGCAGGGGGCCCCTGCTGTGCAGCACCGGGATGGGGGCAGGAGCCCTTTGAATCTGAGGAGCCTCTTGGACACCCCTTGCTGGTTTCTGTGTGCAGGGGATGGGGGGTGGGGAGCATCCTTTACCAAAGCTACCTGTGGACTTTTTGTCTGGCAGCATATCCAAAATGTGCCCATGCAAGGGAAAGGTTGCTTTTGTGCTGTGCTGGTCCGTCTCGTGTTTGTCGCTGTTACTGGTGGAGAATTCTCCAGAATGCCGGACACTCGGAGCGAATCGTTGCTATAGATGTTTTTCCTGTGAGTTTCTTGCCTGGTGTATGGAAATGAGAGCTACACATTATCTGATGTTAAGTAGTATTCTTAAGTACCCCTAGATTTTGCTAAGCGTGTGTTTTTAAAAATCACACGTTATTTAAAAAAAAATAGATGGATGACTTCCCACTAATATTGTTTTTACATCTATAAAAAATAAAATGAAAATATTTTCTAAGCCCTGCGCCACATGGTCCCTATTGATGGTACTAATACTCAAAGTCCAAAAGAAATAAAATTTATTATTTTGTATATAAAAGTAAATAAAATAAAAACTGTCTTTCCATCCACCCCTCTCTTCTCCAGTCACTCTCAAATATTGGTTTGTGGTTTCTTCCAGAAAAAAAGGTTTTAGTTCGTGTCTCTCTGTACTTTTAGACAAGAGTATCATATGATTGGCACTGCTGCACATCTTAGCCTTTAGCTTCATAACATAACAGATTTACCTTGTTTTTCTTAATGGGCCATTAGATCCATTATTGGGGTGTTCCAGTGTTTAGCTAGTCTTCTAATATGAGCTTTTTTTTTTTTTTTTGCTAAATTTTTGCTAATTTGATCAACCCTGGAGTGACTCTCTTTATTCATATATCTTTAAAAACATCCATGATCCAGCCATAGCTTAATACCCTGTAGTGAGGTTGCTAGACAGAGGGGGGTCTTCCCCCATGAAAGAGTCATCCCATCAGCTGCAATATAAACATGCCTGTTTCCCCAACATTCTTGCCATGATGAATATCATCAGTGAAAAAAAGCTTCTATTACAATAGTAATCAATATAAAATAATGGGGAAAAAAGCATGATTAGTATGCAGTATAAATGTGAAGAAAACTTTGTCATGCTCCAGAGACCCAAAATAAGACTCAAATAAACAGAAATTATGCTGTATTCTTGAATGGGGACTTGCAGCACGATGAAAATATCCACTCTTCCTCTGCTAAGCTACAATTTGAATAAGATCCAATAAAAATAGTACCAAGATTCCCCCCCCCCTTGTTAGGGGGAATTTGATGAGCTAATTTTAAGGATCTTGTGGGAAAACAAGCATAGACAGGAAGATTCAGAAAATAAATAGGAATCTGGGAATATACAGGAAATAACCTGGCCAGATATCAAAACAGATATGAAACTAAAATTGTTAAAATAGGTTAATGTATCACATCATATTGCGTTAAAGGTATGAAGAGTATAATATTTGCTAAAGGAGGCATCTCCAATCAATGAAGAAAAATGGATAAACCAAGAGGGAGGATGTTGAATCCATATTGCATAAACCCCAAAGGGATCAAAGATTAGAAGCAAAAAACAAACTATTTCCCTATTAGGAATCATGGGAGAATTGTTTATAATCTCAGCTCTCTCTGCTATGACATAAAAGCTCAGACACCACTGACGACAAGATTGATCAATTGAGCTACATAAAAAAACTCCTTGTGATGAAACCTGCCTTCTGGAAAATAAAAAGACAAACAAAATTTGAAGATATTTGCAACTAATATCACAAATGAGAACTAAACTTCCTACTATGTAAAGAGTCCCTATAAAGCAATAGAAAAAGGACCAGTGACCCAATAGAAAACGAGGCAGTTTATGAACACTCAACAGAAAATACAACATTTAAACACGAAATGTTTAATACGAAATAAAACAGATTACACAATAAGAAAAATATAAAATGCCACCTCGTAGGGATCATTGTTTCATGATGAGATGCACTAGGGCATGGAAAAGAAATGTCGGCAGCCCTGATGGAAGCTGAATGTAGACTATTCTGTGGAGGAAATCTGGCAAATCTGAAAAATTGCAATGTGTTGTCCTTTAGTTCAGCAACTCCACACTAGGAATGAATTTTTTTAGATCTACTATTCATACACACATGTGAAATCGTGTAGGGTGATGTCTTTCATCGCAGCATAATTTATGAAAGCAAAAGTTAGACTAATCTATGGTCTGTCACACACAGATACACTACATCTATGGAAAGAAGGCAGACGAGCTCTGGGTACTGCTTTAGAGTCGCCTCTAAGAAATGTATACTGTTAATTGATAAAAATCGATTAAAGCCAGGTGCATAACTTTATGCTGCCATTTGTATAAAAAGAGGGAGATTGATAGATGTATTTACTTGTGTATGAACTTAGTGATTGTTCATGTGTTTTCAAAAATAATGAAAAAGGATGATGTTCTATCTTGTCTGCAATTCTCAAAAAAAATTATCCAATTTTTAAAATAAGTCAGTAACTAAAAAATATGTATTGGCTTTGGTATGCATAATTCTAATGTTGAGATATTCGAATGTCTTTTTGATATTGACTAATCTTTTATGTTTCTTAGGCGACAGCCTGTCTATTTTTCTTTTTCTTTCTTTTGAGCAGTCTCTTTGCAAACTAATGAAATGACCCCTTTGTGTCCGATTGGTCTTTTGACTTTGCTTACACTGCTTTTTGCCTTCCGGCAATTTCATATTTGCATGTACTGGTGTCTCCTCCGCTTTCTTTTCTTCTTTTTTGAAGGGGTGGGATGACTTGCAATATGATCTCCAAGAAGACTGACTCAAGATTTAAAAAAAAAAATCTATCAGAGCCTTTCAATGAGTTAAACCAAAACAAAACAAAACAAAACCCTGCTGTTTGTATGTTCTCTTGGAGAACAGTAGTTAAAACTTGAACAAGCTCAATTCAGCAAGAGGTGGCCTGGCTGTCCTTGCGGGGCAGGGGACAGAGACTTGCATGGACCAGGGTGGCAGTTTTGGTGGCCTCTGACCAGCCTCTCCTCTGTCCACTCCCAGCGGAGCTCCCTCGCTCCTCGGCGGTGAGGCTGTCCTCCCTGCGAGACCTGCCCGCCCAGCTCCTGGAGCTGTACCAGCAAGGCTTCTCCCTGGTGACCCTGCACCCCTTTGTGCAACCGACCCAAGAGCGGAAGAAGACGCCCCTGGAACACATCTTCAGAGCCATCCTGATCAAGAAAACTGACAAGTAAGGCTGGTCCGCGTTGCCAGGTGGTTAATGTGTGTAGAATGGAGGCGGGGAGGGCAAGGACTGGGGGCCCAGAGCAGGGCCCGTGACTGGGGGGAATGTGAGTGCTTGAAATGTGCATGCTATTCCTGGGGTCTCCTCCCTGGGCCAGGTAAGGCAAGTCTTAGACAGCCAGGTTCATAGGGTCGTGAATCTGCCCAAGCTCCGCTGCAGAAGTAGACGGCTCTAGTTCCCATCCTCGAATTTACTGGATTAAACTGGTGGAGAAACGTCTCCTCGGAAGGTGTACTCCAAGGATGGAGCTGGTTTAAGTAGACGCCTGTTCATCTGAAAAGCACGACTGGAGAATTCACTACCCTTCTAAAAGGGTATATGCAAACTTGATGCTTTCCTCCACACTCCAGAAAGCCTTGAACATTTGAACCCACACTAAGTTCTGTCATCACTTGGAAGGGAAAACAAGCCCCTCTTGAATCAAATGCTGTCATTGATTTGGCTTTTTAAGGCCTGGAGGATGTTTTCCAGCATGGCTTTCCCATCTGAATACTTACTCATATTTTTATTGGGTCTCATTAGGAAAAGAGAGGTGGAGACTGGTTTCTCAGTAGGAGCAATAGTCACTTTAAATGATTCATTTTCAAACAGTGAAGGTGGGATAGGAAGCAGAGTATGTTTTTGCTATTCTCAGAAATATAAAAATTGAAGTAAAGTCTGGCAGAGGAAATCAAATGTGCCCCTCACCAACTATCGGGGGGGGGGGGGATATTTTATTTTATTTTATTTTATTTTTTTAAATGGAACGTTTCTGAGTTCTTTTTTTTTTAAAGATTTATTTATTTATTTATGCATACAAGCACTGGGGTACAGGCCAGAGGTGTGTGTGGGGGGCGGTGAGAGCATTCACCACAGAGAGCGGAGAGCAGAACAGGCAGTTCAACCGAAGTACACTGCTGAGGGGAGCAGCGGGCACAGCAGGAGAGGTCTGCTGCACCATGTGGGTCCCCTCCCTGGCCGGCAGCAGGGATCGAACTTGTGCTACAGAGGCTGCTGTTTGCTTCATAGCGCGTTGCTTAACCCACTGCGCCACCAGGGAGGCCCAGGGGAGGGATATTTTAAAGGGAACCCTCACTTTGGGGAACAGTTAGTTGTAAGCCAGTAGTGGAACCGGGGTGTTTAATAGGCTTCTTCACTTGCACCGAGGACAGGCTGTGAGCTAATGGGCTCACTTCCCAGAAAAGGAAAATAGCTCAGGACGAATGAGATACTGGCCTGAGCGGTGTTTCAGGAAGGAGAAGATGACCTTCCCTGTGGGCCTGTACCCACACATCCAGCGTGCCTGCCCTGCCCACCTGGATGATTTTAACAACCATTCCAGCTCCTTGACGGGCAAATACGGAGAAGGAAATCCTTTGCGGGCCTCCTGGTGGCCTAAGGGGCTAAGTCTCAGTGCTGTTAACCACTGTGACCTGAGTTTGATCCCCTGCAGGGAACTAACCCACACGTGCTGCAGCAGACCTTTCCTGTCTTGCCCGCTGCTCCCCTTAGCCATGTATTTCAGTAAATTTGTCTGTTTTCTGCTCCCCACTTTGTCTCTGGTGAATCCCTTTAGCCCCTGCACCTCTAACCTACTCCCCAGTTCTTCTATACACACAAACACACGCGCGCGCGCGCACACACACACACACACACACACAGGAGTCCTCCCTTGGATAACTTTGCCCTAGATCTTTAAATGTTCCTCTGACCCAGGTTTTTAAAAAGTGAGTTGTAAAAACTTCATGGTTTATTAGATATTTTAATAGGAATGCTAGTTTACTGAGTATGTCATGAGAGTGGTAATTTGCCATTATCTTGGCAAAAATGACCAAGAGACTACCCCCACTTCCATTCCCCATTAGTACTGGATGGGAGAAGTGGTGATGGTTTGAAGCAGAGTCATTACCCAATATAATTTTAAAGCGCAGGCATGTTCTCTCCTAGCAAATGCAATAACTGTATTTGCATCATGAGAAAAAGATCTGACACTATTCAAAATAAACAGAACCCACAGAAGGTTTTCTGAATCAGCTGGGAGTTTAACTCCTAGGAATGGAACAGAGGAAGTCTTATGTGATTAATTTTTAATATGGACAGTTAAAATGACATTTTTCACAAAGTCTGCCAAAGTTCTGACAGCTGTAGCTGCTCTTAAATGAAATGATTTAGCTCTCAGAAAGGAAGTAAATGCCTGGTTAATATTTTCAAAGTAGACCACATTCAAAGGGATGTAACTAAACTCTCTTGATTACTAGGATTATTGGGATTAGTCCCAATCAACTACAGTAGCCAGAAGCTAGTGGGATCATTACTTGAGATTTGGAGAGTAACCTTAAGGTGATTAATAGGTGAACATAAGGTTTTAGTAAGTAACTGGCTTCTGGGGATGGCAGGAAGACGAGGGGAAAGGGCTGGACCAGACATGCTTGCATTCATTCATTCACTCATTTCATTCAGTTGTTTGCAAACCTCACAAGGTTGTACTCTGTAAGGTTTGAGTTTAGAGCTTTACTTGGTAGGCAGGAAGAGGGTGCAGATTCAAGAGTCTGCTTCACACAAAGCGTGCCTTCCAGGTGCCTACAGTTTAAATGAGAAAAGAAAAGAAGGCATGCCCCTTATCCCACAGTCATGTGGAACCATCGTCCTTTTGCTGGAGAGACAGCCAAGGAAATGTTTCTGGAGAAAGGAACTTTCAACTTGGGCCTGATTTCATTGAGGGAAACAGAAGAGTGATACACTTGATTCTTACAATGGAGTGTTCTTTAGTGGAGGTGGATAATTTAAAAGCATCATTGACAGTGTAGCTGGATTATTAATGAGTCATTCCGAAAGCTCTGTGCAATAATATTCTACAGAGCTCTTTTCCATTTTGACAAATCTGTTAAATCTGCAAAACATTCCCTGATCTTTTCTTTTGAAAATTCTGATGACTGTTGTTTCATTTCAAGATGGCAGGGCAAACCACACATTCAACTATAAATTGTCCTCCATCTTAAGTGTGTTGCATTTAGTCAAAGTCAGTTACTTTGAAAACTGACTCCAGGATGAATAGGAATCTGAGATACTTAGTGAATAAGTAGAGAGTTTGTTCTTCCTCTTGCAACACTTTCCTTGGAACATTTAGTGATTTTCAACAGACTGTAGAGTTGCATTCACTCTGAATTCCAAGTACAGTTAAGTTGTCCTTTTTTTTTTCTGGGCAGTTTTCTTTAGAATGATGTGCTAAAGATCTCAAAGATCTCAAAACGTGATGTCTAAGAGAAGTCAGTTATTAAAATGTCACTTCTGATGTTTTGTGGTGTGGGTTTAATTCTAGGTCAGTCATTTTGTGGCTGTAGACATAAGTGCAGAACTGTATTGTGTTGTTCCATTTTTCATCACTGAATTGTCATCATCCACACGTAGACCTGATTGAGGGTGTTGTTGGTGTGTTTTTCATCACTAATGGGCTGAAGCCATTTGGGTCCTGGACCCTCAGTAATGCCTAGTACAGCCAGGGAACCAGGACATCTGTGGGCTGTGCTGACGCTGGGTGGGGGCAGAGGGTGGACACAGAGAGGGCTGCTGCTAATGCAGAGGGGTTCTGAAACGCTTGTAGAAGGTGAAACATGCATTTACTCAAACTATGCTTGAAGATCTCTTGAGCTGCCCTGAGTGTAATACGGAAGCATCTCTTTACCTGTCCCCAGGTGTGTTTTCCTTCAAAACTACATCATATTGTGGTGGTTTCCATCAGGGAGCCGTTTTTACTTCCATGGGAAGGAAGTAGGTTGGTTCCGCTTGCGGTGAATGTGATTAGAATCACACCCAAGGAGGTGAGATGCTTGTACCTACAGAGGCGTGTGTGTGAACTGAGACCGCGGGAACAGGATCTCCACGCCTCCCTTCACACTTGGGTTCTGGGACACATCTGCCTGTGGAGTAGTGTGACTAGCACAGATTTAAGTGGTAAAACTTCCTGCCTTTCAGTTGGATTTTTCTCAGATAAACATATGTGATGTAACTTCACTATATAACCATGACTCTAAAGAGCTCCTGCCTCTCAAGAAACTTAACCTTCTTGGGGATGTGAAGTCTGTATGCAAATGATGTGAGTGTCCAGCTAAATGGGTGGGGTCTGGTTTTTACCTCTAATCTGTTAGTGGTGGTACTTTGCAAAGAGAAGCTCCCTGGATGCCCGTGATCTATGTATGGAATGGTGTGTGCATCTGAACAGAAGAACAAGTAGTGGAGGGACCTCCCAGGCAGGGGGATGGTCCAGGGAGGTCTGGAGCATCAGATCCCTGACAATGAGGGTGACTGGAGCTTGAGGTCCAGAGGGATGGGGGTGGAGGGGGTTTCTGGCGTCCAGACAAAGGAGTCTGAGGTCCATCCTGAAGCCGATGGGGAAGCACCACAGTGGTTTGGTTTGGTTTCAGTGACACAGTTATTCTTAGAATTGCTAGTTTTCAAAAGCTCCAGAGGGGAAGAAAATGGAAGTGGAGGAATCATGGTCTTCGCTACGGTGGGATATGATGACCGCTAAAGTAGGTGGTAGGAGGAAGGTGAAGAAGAGACAGATGTTAGATAGGTGTGTCTGGTAGGAGGAAATATTGCACTTGACATTTAACTGGATAGGGAGGGACAGCATGGAAAAAGAGAGAAAATGAAAATAGGAGTGAGTTTTTGACTCTCGCTGGGAAGATTAACTGCAAGAGGGAGAGGTGAGGGTGGTGAAGGGAATGTATCCCGGTGGGGTTCTCCCAGAAGCAGATCCTGAAAGGAGGATTCCCCAGACCATGGAGAGACACTTAAGCGAGCCCTCCGGGGAGGTCGCAGGAGTGGGGACTTGCAGCAAGGGGGGGCACCAGGCAGGCTCAGTCTCAGCCCAGCCTGCAGGGAGCGTGTCCGTCTGGAGGCTGGGGGAACTGGCTTCCTCGCTCCCGCCCCAAGGAGCCATTGGCCATTAGCCCTCCCAGACAATCCAAGTTCAGGGTGCATCTGGGGAAGGAACAGAGAAGACTGCAGAGCGTGCAGATGCCAGGTCACCCAGGGGGCCGGGAGGGCATGGCAGCATGCACAGACGGGCTGTGAGCAGCACCGGCTGGGTGGCTTGGTGTTTGCAGCCCGCCAAGCTGCCCTTGGGGCCCAGGAGCTGAGAGAGCAGTGTGAGCTGGGAGCCAGCGGGGTGCCTCAGGGGACTGGGGATAGTCCATGTTGCTGCCTGAACCAGGCAGCTGTGGGTCCTCATTTCCCACACCAGGCGTCTCGGGTGAGTCTTAGAAGAGGTGCAGTGGCTGGTCCAGAGCTGCACTGAGAGTGAGGTGCTTGGCACCGAGCTGACCATGTGCTTGGCGTCTGGGAAGTTTTTCCTCTTAGATGGCACCAGAGGGTGTGCTCCTGGGTATCCCGAGCACACAGACTGGAGTGAGTCAGCTCCGACCGCCCAGTGTCAAGTGATGCAGAGAGAAGCACATTTTTGGGGGGTATTTTGCCGTCTTATTTCCAGGAAAGCGAGTTTGAGAGCGCTCAGCCTTCCCCTCACTTGGGGCTGTGAAATCCGGGAGCCTTTGTCTTTATCCTAGACAGGGCTCGCAGACATGGGTGTGGCAGGGCCAGGCCCCGGGGGTGGGGGCTCAGGTGTGGAAGCCGGTGCCTGCGCTCTGCCCCGTATTGCCCTGTGTCACCAGGTCTTTTTTTTTTTTCCCAAGAAAAGCTTGAAATTCGGATTTTTACATGAAAATTTCTCTTCTGTAAACATTACCTCACTTTTCAAAATAGCATGTGTGTCCCTCGCCCACCTGCTGGCGGCTGTCTTGCAGCTCTTCCGATTTCTGGAGACCCTTACTCCAGTGGCGCTCATTGTCTGTCCTTCCAGCTGCTGGCTTCTCACTGTCCTGTTTTTATGTCTGCCGCCTTCCCTGCCCTCATTAGCTCTTCTTCCTCTTTGGATTCCTCGGTACTTTTTCTTTTAATAAGCAACAATGTATTTTATTTTTATTCTTTTTTCTAATTTATTTATATATTTTTGACATCATTATTCATTTTTGTACAATCATGCTTTCTCCTCTCAGGTGTAGTCCCCGTAAAATTCCCACCACCAGTTCACCCTGCACCATCACCGTAGTTCTTGTGCTCCTCCACCCCGTTCTGATACCGCTCCCTACCTTCGTAGAATGCGGAGTCCCGAGCAGGCATTGTGTAATAGAATTTTCCTGAATGGAACGGAAGGAAAATATACCCCAGCAAAATTTGCTGCCATCATTCACCAAAGGACCGTACATCCATTGCAAGGTAGATCTGTGTTGGGTTTACACATTTGCCAGTACCACGTGGGCCCCTACAGCATGGACCCATGTAGTAGAACACACACACACACACATACACACACATAAACGCACATATCCATACACACAGATATGTACACCTACAGAAGATCCTTTCATTGCCGCAGTGATTTGCCACAGGGTATAAATCTGTTATTTTTCCTTTCTTTCTTTTTTTTTCCTTCTTTTTAAAACACATTCAAAAGCATGGCCTTCAAAAGCAGAAAATCTTGATGGACTATAAGTGGAGTACAAATGCCTTACATTGCTTTTTTCTTCCCCCACTAGCCACAAGATAACACAAACATTTTCTTTGGCATTTGAAAAGGGCAAAATTGGGAAAGTGCAAAATCATATTGGCACTAAAATGAAAATTCTTTTCAAAATTATAGTCAAAAGTGTCCTCTTTAAGTGGCCTTATGTCTCTTCATGTCTAATTTTTACCAATTACTTGAACTCTTGGGAGAATTACAGGGCTTCCAGAAAGAGGCTTCATAATTAAAGGAAATACACAGGGGGTTGGGAGTGCCTACCGGGGTGTGCCCTAGAAAACACTCACACCCGAGGCTGGGGTTCAGCCCTGGAGTGTACTGATCGCTGAATCACACACGGGGCAGGGCAGTAAGGCCAGGTGCAGCCGTGATTGACGTGCTGTAGGGACGGGTTGCTGTAAGAGCATGCTTATTCCTGGAGAGCTGAATTGAGAAAGACGGTGCGGAGTTCTCGCTCTGTATCAGAGCAGGGAATAAAGTGTGTGTTTCGCGCAGAGGTTGTTATTTTGGATTCTTCATCTGTAGGCAGGGCCCCTGCTCAGAGCTGCCCCTCGTTGCTGGTGTGGAATCAGCCTTCCTCAGCTTTCTCAAGCTGGTCGAGGTGTTTGGAGGATGTGATTGGCCCTCCCGGGCTGCACCTTGCCCCCCGCGGAGCTGTCCAGCGTACAGAAGACTGTCTTAATTTATTCCTCCTATTTTTCCATCTCACTCCGGAGTGACACCCTTTTCTGGTGTGTTGAAGTTTCAGGATTCACTGTTAATTATTGTGTTTGCACTTTCTGATCTAATATGCCGGCATAAAGCCACATCCTCTTGGGGAAAGAGAGTTTTTTTCCAATCCACACCCCTAAATGGCTTGCCTTCTTACTCCCCTTCTCTCTCTCCAAAGCATCGCCTTTTTCCCAGTGGAGAGAACAACAGTCTTGCATTGTTCGCGTGAGAGCTCATCTCCCCTGCTTTATAACTGCCCTTGATTGCCTGTGTCTTTCCTTACATTTTATTTTTTATTTTTTTCCCTCCCCTCTGAGAGAGAGCATTAGCATACCAGTGATTTCCAATCTTCCCCAGAAGTGGTTAGGGATGGCAGAGAACAGACAGCAGGTACCCAAAACACAGAGGCACCAACTGAATTTCTTTGAAATTTCCAGTTTATCTGAAAGCCTATGCAGACTCTATCATACCCAGAAATGTCTGTATTGGTTTTAAAATTTAAAAAAGCAAGCTCCCCCCCACCCCCACGCCTGCATTCACGACCTTTCAACAATAAAGAGACCCCTTCTGGTGGCATCACAGGTGGACTTGAGTGACACTTGCTATTTTGAGGGCCACATGTGCACAATGTGAGTAATTTAGTTGCTAATTATTTTCCCGAAGTGTTAGCTGTTTGTGTTTATATACTTCTCTCATATCGAAGTTAAGAACTCTGAATATTCCTGGCAAAGGCTCTTTTGTCTTTTCTCTGTCAATCAGGTAACTTAGACTGTGTGTTTTTCAAGGAAAGAAAGCTATAATGGGCATTACCAGTGATGGAAGCAGCAAAAGATGAGTTCTAATTGAATTTTACATTCTTAGCTGTGAATGCCGTCGCAGGTGAGAAATAACTTTCAGAGCAATGTAAGTATGTTATTAGTGTTTTCAGTGTACTTGAGATTTTGATATAATGATTATCTCCATAATCTATCTAGCTGTTTTCTATAATTTTTTAAATGCTTGAAAGATGAAACCATTAAATGTTATAAATATGATTTAGTGGAGTACATCATTTCATTTGCTTCCTATTCATCCACCACGAGTTGGAACTTACAATGGCTACAAAGACTTAAAAACCAAATTAGTAACTCATATTCACACAACACCTGTTTCTGAGGGCCTGAGAGCACTTTTTCTTCGTTCCTGTATGGGTGGAATATTATAATTTATTCTCATTATGTCCTCATGATTTGTTTTTGTTGTTAATATTTGTTGACAAAATTATTATGTGTTCTGAAGAGTTTTTAGGATTCTCTTTTGTAGCCGAAAGTTCCCTATATCCCCCACCTTCCGTTTTCTGTCCTGGTGCAGTTAGGTAGGGGGGCGTGGAGAGGGTGAGTGAGAGAGCGTGCTGAATGCAGGGCTGAAGTTCCATCTTGTGGCTCCTGGCCCAGAGACACGCCATCTTTGAGCTTCCAGGCCCTGGGGTTTACTGCCTGTCTGTAGAGAATGCCCAGAGGCCCGGGAGTGATTTGCCAGTGATCTAGCCTGCGGTCTGTTATACCCAAACTGGTTTCAGGACCAGACCTGCCATTGCAAACCATCTGTGGTCTCCTGGACAGCTCCATTCAGCAAAGAGAGTTTTGTCAGGTCCAGAGTAACCGCTTCTGTGAAGTGACAGTTCTGAGTCCATCAGGGCACTGTGTTCCCTCTGCTCCCTAAGAGCAAAAGCAACACGTATTTACTAGGTGTCTTATGTGTTCTAAGGCAGTCACCTTTGTCAGCGAGAATGAGATGCACACAATCCCTATTCAAGGGAATTTGTAACTTACCTAACATGTTGAAATTTTCATTCTCAAACTTCTAGTGCTCAAGTCTCCCATATGTCAAGCAACCTGGCTCTTACTAGGAACAAAAAAAGCCCACTTTTCTTCTGAAGGGTATTTATGTGTTTGCAAGCACCTTACAAATGCAGATCATCACGTTCCACCCAGACCTGCCAAATCCGAACCTGCATTTTAACAAGATCCCAGATGACCTGGGTGCACATTAAAGTTGGAGAACAGAGTTAAACTACTTCACAAAGGCAAGATGCCTTGAGTCCTTGGCTCCTTGGAGCCATTTAAATCTAAGTTGATTAAGACCAAAGAAAATTATAAATGCATTACAATATAGCCACATTTTTTGGTACTTTGTCTCAACCTGTGGGGAGCTGGACAGCGCAAATACAGAATATTTCACTCAGTCCGAGGGTACAGGCAGAAAGATCGAGAAAAGAAGGAAACAGCAAGCAAACTTCATTTGAAACATATACCTTACGTGAAGTTGAAGAGACTTCCTGTCACTCAAGCCGACATGCCCATGAGTCTTCTGTGTGCTTTTCCTGTATTTTTGTGTGCAGATAATGTTAAGTTTTCTAAACCAGTAAATAGCATGCACACTGCTTATATTCAGTGTTATGTTTGTAATAAACTATTACTAATTACACAGTTACTAATATTAACCCTCTTCATAGCGTTCAGAATAATTGAGGTGTACTGCAAGATGCCAGCGAAATGAGAGCCCAGCTTGACCCCGTTTCTGTGGTGCTCTTGTTTGCAGCTCAGTGGGGGGGTGAAATGCTTTCACAGCTACATGGTACAGGCACAGAGGTAAAGTTGTTTGTTTGCTTCTGTCTTGCCTTCTGAGGTTGGTGATGACTTCTGGTGTCTCACAGCCACTGCTGGTTGGTAAATGAGCTGGCCCTGACTCTACACAGCAGACAGGATGTGGCAGCATCGGATGGTTAGCTGCCCATGGTGACTTGCACCCATCTGGCAGCACACAGCCGCCCCCCGCCCCCCGGAGTGTACAGTGGGTGTCATTTACACACCTCCCCCTGTCATTTCCAGAACATTCCAGGTGATCCCAAATCATCACTCGCAGAAGTGATCAGGGTCTCTTATGCATGTTTGTGGTGAAAGAAAAACGGGAAAAATCAGAAGGACGGCCAGTGAACCATCTCTGAGCTAGTTCTTCTTTCTCTTCCTGCTTCAGAGCTCACCTGTTGGGCTCCGTAGTCAGGTGCTTTATTTAAAGACTCACCAGGATTTGTTTCTTGACTTGCCCTGACCTCCAGCACAAGTATTTCTTAAACTGTACTCTTTGGGGAAACTTTACATTCCAAGAGCCTCATTTTGGGGTGAGGGGGTAATTTTTGTTCATTTTGCAAATAGGAGGTTATGAAAAGTTTTGAAAAGCTTCTCATTATTTTCAGGGCATCTCTAGGAAGCCAGTTTATCTGTCTACCCAGCCCTCCACTCCAAACTTCCACAATTGCAGAGACAAGAAATACCTAAAATCTCTCTTCCTTCCACCCACTACTTCTACAAATATCATAGCTCAGCTCTCACTTCTGCTGTCCTAAAATAGTCCTAATATCCCCTCTTCCTGCGTCATACGTCTTCCTAAAATCTGTGTCTTTTATCTAAGGCCATCTGTGACTCCCCTGTCGACAGGCTCAGGCCCAGCTGTTTCCACTGCATTGGTCTCAGCCGTCATTAGGCTCTTGTGGACCAATCCCAGTGAATTACAACAAGCAATCCTCACCTTTCTGTCTCTTACCAGGCTGACCTGGTTATTATTTCCACCCCATAACTCATGCTTTTCCTCTGTCTTGAGCTATACTGGGTTCAGCTCTCAGTGGCTTGAATGTCCTTTCACCCGCTGACTCCCTGACTAATCTCCCCATGGCTTCAGAGGCTCTGCTCACAGCCTCTGCCTTTTTTTAAAAATAAGATTTATTTATTTCTGCATACAAGAGCTGGGGGACAGGCCAGAGGCGTGGGGGTGGGGTTAGAGGATTCACCAGAGACATAGTGGGGAGCAGAACAGGCAGATTGATTGAAATACACTGCCAAGGGGGAGTAGCAGGTGAGACATGAGAGGTCTGCTGTACCATGTGGGTCCCCTCCCTGGCCGGGGATCGAACTCATGCTTCTGTGCCGTGAATGGTCCACAGTGCGGCGTTCAACCGCTGAGCCACCAGGGAGGCCCTCACATACTCTGGCTTTTAAAGAATTTCCCTCATCTCTGTTACTGGAAATATCTGAGCCCTCATCACACTTCTGTGTCTGTGGAATGTGCTTCTCCTTTTGATCCCAGGTTCCTTGAGGGCAGGGTCTAACTCAGCTGTCTTCTACCAGCTCAGTGGTCAAGAAGATGGTGAATAGATGCAGGAAAGATCTTTTCATTGTTGCTAGTTTCAGATAAGCTTAGGAACCGGAAGAGTCTTCCTTTTCTTTCATGGACAGATGTCTTTCAGATGTGTAGTTAATTTACTTCCTACCCTGCCTGAAAGAGAAAAACTCTTTCTTCTTCTGATCATTCAACTTAAACCTACTGTTGCCTTGGGGAAAATATCTTAAAATTCCTTCCTGTTTCCCAGAGGTAGAGAATTTGTTTCTGTCAATTGACATTTAGTCATTCTTTCTCCTAGTTGGAGAAGTGCCTAGTAATCTAAATGTGTGTTTGTCACCATTTCTTTCTGATTATTCTTAAATGAAACAAAAATAACCCTTTGACAAATTGTACATTCTTTTCCTTTCTTTTCCAATCTCAAACTATCCCTGGTATCCTGGGAAAAAGAAGATGTTTAAACTAATGGTCTTTGAAGCTATTTAAGGAACTTACGAGTTGAAGTGAGATGTTACATGTTTATGACTTAAAAGGAATGTGCATGATAATTTTTATTCACGTGTTTATTATCTTAAAGGAGCATTTATAATAGTTTTTTGACACGCATTTGGGTTTTTAGTAGTCTGGTTCTGTATTGACCTACAAGACCAAAATGGAATTCAACTTTTTGCTTGGCATTCATCAGATAATTTGAGGATTAACCCTTTAGCCTGCTCTCCCTTGAATATTTAAAGCATTCATAAGCAGTACAGTATTAGTTTGTAGAATGTTCTTTTAATGGCTATGGAAAGAGTCATCCCTCCCAGCCACTATGAGAGTAGATTGGGTGATGCGAATGTACTTGGCCAGATTTGCATGGGCTGGGGAGTACCCAAGAGAAGAATCTGCTGCATCATCACCAGGAATGATACCAGGGTTGGGTTTATGGGTTAGTTATTCTGATGATGATCCAGTTGGAGCAGGTCTTCGTTCTTGCCTCTTCCCTGACATACTGCCTCTGTGGCTCAGCCTGGAACTTGGTGTATGTACCCAGATAGCTGATTGCCAGATTTAGTGCCATCCATGTCGGCCTATATAATGGTAAAAAACTTCATTGAAAGCCCAAAACACAATGCCCACCACTCAGACATGAATGATTTTTTTAAAACAGTGAAAAGGGGCCTCCCTGGTGGTGCAGTGGGTTAAGCAACGCACTATGAAGCAAACCGCAGCCACTGCAACACGAGTTCGAACCCTGCTGCCGGCCAGGGAGGGGACCCACATGGCGTGCAAGACCTCTCTTGCCTCGCCCACTGCTCCCCTCAGCAGTGTACTTCAGTTGATCTGCCTGTTCTGCTCCCTGCTCTGTCTGGTGAATCCTCTCACCCCCCACACCTCTGGCCTGAACCCCAGTGCTTGTATGCATAAATAAATAAATCTTAAAAAAAAAAAAAAAAACAGTGAAAAGATTTGGGGGGTCCTGGCCTGGCATTCTGACTAATGAACTGGGGTACAGACTTCCCAGTTTACCAGGGTCCTCCATCTTCCAGCGTGTCCCCCAGTCCCCCAGTAGTGCGGCGGCAGGACTAGGATAGTGCATCGCTGCTGCCCTGTGAATTTTCCCATGAAGGCAAGTTTCTCTGCAGAAATGGGAACATGAGAGTGAGTCTGATAAGACTGTACTTGAGGAAAAATAGCAGCGGGCCTCCCTCTTACTGGATTTGAAGACAACACATATATTTTTTAAATGAGATTTATTTCTAGGTTATTTTTCCCCCTTTGGTCAAAAATATCGTCTTTCACTGATTGTGGGTCTTTGAGTTTGCCACCCCTGGTTTGACCTTCTGACTCTTGGGCTGTGGGGAGGTGGGGGGGTTTGGGGGTGGCCACACAACCCTCAGCATCGGGATGCTTGTCGCAGACACAGCCTGGGGGTGCACAGTTTTTATTACAGTTGAGGTTTGTGTATGAGTAATGAGGTCAGCGTGACCAGGGTAGGTGCCCTTTTCCTGTGAGCTTCAGCAGCTCCGCCACCTGCAGCCAGTTGTGTTGACATCTGAGGTCCTTTAGCCCACGGGCTCCTGGCTCTTCAGTCTAGGGTTGGGGAAGGTTTGTGCACAAATGCTCAGTGTCTAAATCTGCTTTCATGTGTGTGCTTGACAAATACTTAAAAATTTTGTGTGCTTGTTGGCTTGGGCCCAAGTCTCATTGATGAGGTGGCTAATGAGTGCAGGCTGTGAGGGCTGAGAAGGTTCTGGAGACAGGGAGAGGATGGATGGATGCACTGTGGGAGCCTGCGGTCCTAGCGGGAGCCAGAGTTCCCTGAGAGCACCTGTACTCTGCACACGCAGCTCGAGGAGCTTAGACGTTCTGCAGACAGAACTTCTGCCCTGAGTCAGCTCCTGTTCTCTGAAGATGTACTGGCTTGTGTGCATGTTCCCTCCTAACTGGAAACTCTCGTTGCAGCAGTAACTTATTAATTCGGTAAGCATAAACACAATTGCATGCTGTTTTCTTATCCCTTTATTCATATCTTTTTTTAAGATTTATTTATTTATGCATACAAGAACTGGGGTGCAGACCAGAGGTGTGAGAAGACTCAACAGGGACAGAGTAGGGAGCAGAACAGGCAGATCTACTGAAACACACTGCTGAGGGGAGCAGGGGCGAGACAGGAGAGGTCTGCTGTGCCATGTGGGTCGGCTCCCTGGCTGGGAATCACACTCATGCTGCAGTGGCTGCAGATAGCTTCACAGTGCTGCTACTTACACGGATGAGGCCCTGCCTTTATTCATATCTTTAATAAAAGCTTGGGCTGGGAGAGTGAAAGATAGAGTTGCTCTAGATGGCACTCTCCTCAGCCTCCCCCTGCTGCAAATTCATTTAGACCCCCGAGTCTTCAGTAACAGCTGAGAACTTCCTCAGCTGTCCACAGCAACGCACTCCATGGAGAGAGTGCTCCAGTGACACTGAATAGCATGCTTAGAAATGGTTCAGATGCTAAATCCTGTGTCAGGTATATTTGAGCACAATACAAATTTTTTTTCAAAGTGAGGAAAGCAAGAAGTTAGAAATACTTTGTTTTTCTGATCCAGAGAGGGATAGAGATATTCCCTTTATTTCTGTTCCTTTTTCTTGGAGGTTTGTCTTTTTCTGAGGATAAAGATCCAACCAAGGTTGGCAAACTCAAAGCCGAAATCAGTGAAAGAAGGTAATTTTTGACGAAGGAAAAAGAAATTATCTAGAAACTTTGTTCCTATTTTAAAAAATAAAGGTGTGGTCTTCAAATCCAACAGGTCAGTTGTTTCTGTGTCTTTTCTCTTTATCTCCTGGGAGAATCTCCAGGAGGGTGGCAGATACAGCCTCACTACCAAGACCTTGGTTCTATGCTCTGCTTGGTCGAGTAGCTTGGGAGTTTCCAAGCCCCTTTCCCTAGGCCTCACTGCATGCCCCTCAGGTCAGAATCTGTGCCAGCTCAAGGTAGAGCTTCTCTGTTAACACCCGTTTTGGACTTTGCCTGTCATTCTGATCAAAGCCACAATCTTTGCTGTGGCCTGCGGGGCCTGAATCGCCTGGCTGTCCACCAGCTCTCTGGCATGTCCTTTCTTCCTCTCCTGCCCTTTGCTCACCAAGCCCCAGTCCCCCTCTGCATGAGCTCAGCTCAGGGCCTTTGCATTGGCTGTTCCCTCTGCCCAGAAGCTCTTATCCAGAGACCAGCCTGGTCAGATCTCTCACCTCCTGCAGATTTATTCCAGCCGTCACCTTTTCAGTGAGGCCTCCCAGACCAGCTTTATTAAACTGCACCCCCCAAGCCCACATTCTCTACCTTGGGCTGTTTCTTTTTTCTTTAAATTTCACGATCGTTATGCACTCTTGTATACTTATTGTTTATTTTTTTAAAGATTTATTTATTTATGCATACAAGCACTGGGGTACAGGCCAGAGGTGTGGGGGGTGAGAGGATTCACCACAGACAGAGCGGGGAG